>NW_024121288.1:2687051-2759029 GCF_016745375.1 Pimephales promelas
GGGATCAGATTACAGCTCACCCTGGAGACCACTCTCTCATACTCTCATACATAAATAATCACAAAACACACATCATATTACACAATACAGACACACAGTTGAATATATTTTCCCATGTCTAATTGGGTGTTTCTTCATCAGCGTGTCTTTAAACTGAGTGTCTACTTAAACAAAATGAGTATGTACTAGTCAACATTACACACTGACGCAATATTAATAACTGTATCGACTATGAAACCACATCCATTATTTCAGGACAAACATGGAAACCTAATTCATTTTAATACATTTTTATGGCGACTGAAACATTTCCACAGAAACATATGGGTGGATTTTCTTTCCTTGACACTCAATCTTCTAGATTTGCTCACTGGAATTGACGGAGTCATGGATAAATTGCTTTTCACATGTTTAATTGATCGATGGGACCCATAAGCCCAGGCAGGGATCATGTCTGGACATGCCCACTCCATTTACCCAGGCATATCCGCTTCAGGTACATTCGATTGCCCATGTTAAAGCTCGGGATTACAGGTTTAAATGAAAGAAGAAAGGAGATACAATCTAGACTAGGCAGCTGAAAGATTTTAGGTTTTAAATGAAGGTTGATCAAAAATACAGTAATATTGTGAAACATTAATACAATTTAAAATTATGGTTTTCTATTTTAATATACTTCAAATTTGTATTTATTCCTGTGATCAAAGCTGAATTTTCAGCATCATTCCTCCAGTCTTCAGTGTCCTTCAGAAATCATTGTAATATGATGATTTGCTGTTAAAGAAACATTTCTTATAATTATCTTACTATACTGAAAATAGTTTGTTGAAACCAGAGTGCATTTTTTTAGGATTCTTTGATGAATATAAAGTTTTAAAAACAGTATTTATTTGAAATATAATTTGTGGAAACAATAAAAAAATATATATATATTCAATTTTTTGATCAATTTAATGTGTCCTTGCTGAATATATATGTACACATGAGTGGGGTCAAGTTAAAAATTTTAGTTAGAATTTTATTTTATACTGTGCATTGTTGCAATTCAATGTGGTAAATACATTTTTGCATAATTTGTAATTGATTTATTCTTTGAAACTTTAATATTCCTTTATGCAATGCCTTGATTTGAGTAAAGTTACACAGTCATAGCCATTAATGCAATGGTACTAATAATTGGCATATTTTTTCGGTGTTTCGGTTTTCGGCATTAGTTTCCTCTTTTCGGTTTCGGCCAAGAATTTTTATTTTGGTGCATCCCTAATATATATATTTATAAAATTGGAAAAGGCTGCATCTGAAATTGAATACTTACCTACTATATAGTAGGCGAAAAACAGTATGCGACAGAAAAGAAGTATTGCAGCACTCACAAAAAGTACTCGAAAGACCTGCTACTCAATGCCTACGATGGACACTTTAATGTGCATGTTATTTTCATGTAAACGAACCCCAAGTCATTTCATTGACCCATTAACTTAACCCGAGATCACACGGAGAAACTTTTCCTGTAATAAGCAAAAGAAAAGTTTGGTTAAAGCTGTCAGCTAAATGGCAAATGACTAAAATTAGTATCCTAGTTGATAAAGGCTGCGGTCCTCTAATCAAATCTGCTCTGAGGTTTGACCTCAGCTGTGGGTGATAAATGAGGTGGAGGGTCACTAATGAACAAAGTGTGCAGCATCAGGCTTCCTATAGGAGAACCGTTAGTCATACTGTAATCACATTGAATAATAATAAAAACCCATACACTCAATCAAGAAATGATGTAGAGTAACTACAACCCACAACTACTGCTCATGAACACAGAGCCCAGAGTATTGCTGGGACAGTGATAAATTGCTTTAAATATCTCAGAGAGAACAAATCCAATCTTCATCAGATAACCTTCAGGACTTAGCCATCACACTCGTTTAAATTCAGCAACATGCAGGAAATTGAACACACACCAACTGCACTGTGAGAAAATAACCCAAAGAAAAAGGGATCACGTCCTGGCATAAAATTACCATTACCTTTTCCGTTAAGTTCACAGACGTTTCCTTCAACCCCCCAAAAAAAACATCATACAATAAAATATGTAATTCCAAATATGGGTAAAACATCTGTGAAAAATCCATATAGAAGATTTCTTCTTATTAACAAAGTATATTAGACCACATTTCTTGCATTTAAAGATTCAATACATGCACGAAAATATTTTTGCTCCCAGTCAAAAATAACCATTTACAATGGTAAAGGAGAGTCACGAACGTACATCACAGAACAGAGCAAGGCGAGCATTTATTTATTAAATTATTGATAAGACCCTTATTCATCGTCTGGAATCATTTAAAGCCCTATGAACAGTTTGCAGTTTGCACTGAAACTGTCTTTTGTGACCTTGAACCGTTTGGTCCCCATTGAAGTCCATTATATGGAGAAAAATCCTGGAATGTTTTCATCAAAAACCTTCATTTCTTTTCGACTGAAGAAAGAAAGACATGGACATCTTTGATGACATGGGGGTGAGTAAATTATCAGCCCAAGTTTTTTTGAAAAGTAAACTACTCCTTTAACTATTGATCAATTAACAAACATTTAGAAAATGTATTTACCTAATTATCTGTGAACTGGTTCGAATCGGTAGAAGATATAATCGTCATTCAAATGTGAATCGGGTTTTGTAATGCACATTTTTGGCTATAAATTACTGTGATTGCAATGTTGCTTATGGACTAAAATGATTACAATGTTGTTCATGCTGCCCTTGAATGGAGATTATTCAAATATCTGAGCAGTAGTCCCCTATAAAACTACAATTCACCTCCAGTCCCAGCTCATCTGACCCAGCATTAGATAGAGGTAATGACCTCAGACGCTGAAGACATCAACAAAACCTCCGACCTAGAGTTCACACTCATCAGCTTCCACACCCGATCATAGACGCCCTCCTCTCGTCTTTTCTTGTCACAACGGAAGAAAGCGAGAGTGATGATCTCATTTAATGTGCGACCACATGAAAGCCAACAGCTTCAATCACGGCACCATTAATCAGGAAACGCTAAACAATGATGGAGACACAATACGTTACAGTATGACAACACGGTTAAACGGTGAAACACAGTGTGTGGGTCATCACTCAGGAACCGACACTTACAGCGTGAACGGAGAGGCTGGGAAGATCAGAAAGCGAGCGGAGGAGAAGAGAAGAAAGAGAGAGAACAGCTCACCTTTCCTCATAATAACTGTGCTCACCTGTTTGTCTCCTCACCTGAGGCTGTGGGATCCTGATACCATCCCTCCCTCCATAAACCACCACACAAAGATGGACAGATAATACTGTCCTTTCACCACCTTGATGCCCACAGAAATCCATTCACTCCCTCTCCCTGAACCTTCAGCCCTGCCCTGAAACTGATCCAGCCTTTTTTCCTCCACATTTTTCTCACACACAGACCGGCATATACTCATCACTCTTAGAAGAAAAGGTTCTATATAGAACCTTAAAAGGTTCTAAAGCGCTACGTATTTGGAACCCCTAAAATGCAATGCATGTGAATGATCACAAAATTCAAGATATGGTGGTTAAAAAATGTAATCAATCAATATCACTCGGAGAGTGACATTTCAGTTTTTATGCTCCAAAAATCTGCATGATTAAAATGTTACTACAACAGTTTAATACACAATAATTTAATAACAACTACAAAATGTTGCAGAATAATGTAATATATGAATGAATAATAGCCTTTAAAGAACCTTTGTGCCAAAAATGTTCTTTCTTGTCATTATTGAACCTTTTTTAGCATAAAATGTCCTTTGGAGTTGAGTTGAGAACTTCCCTATGCTACATATATAGAATCCTTTTTTCTAAGAGTGATATCACACTTCAATGCATCTGTGCATTAAAGGAGTAGTTCACTTTTGAAAAAAACTTTTGTTGATAATTTACTCACCCCCATGTCATTCAAGATGTCCACGTCTTTCTTTCTTCAGTCGGTTTTTGATGAAAACATTCCAGGATTTTCTCCATATAATGGACTTCAATGGGAACCAAACGGTTCAAGGTCCAAAAGACACTTTCAGTGCCAACTGCAAACTGTTCAAAGGGCTTTAAACAACACCAGACGATGAATAAGGGTCTCATCAAGCGAAACGATCGTTCATTAAACAAAAAAAACAAAGTTTAAGTTTTTTAAGCACAAATGCTCGCCTTGCTCTGTTCTGTGATGCGCGTTCGTGACTCTCCTGTTCGAACTCGTTCATCAAAATGAACGAATCTTTTTCCGAGTCATTTGGTTCATTCAACGAAACGGAACGGAAAAAGATTCCTTCATTTTGATGAACGAGTTCGAACAGGAGAGTCACGAACACGGATCACAGAACAGAGCAAGGCGAGCATTTGAGCTTAAAAAACTAAACTTTGTTAATTATTTATTAAATGAGCGATCGTTTCGCTTGATAAGACCCTTATTCATCGTCTGGTGTCGTTTAAAGCCCTTTGAAGCTGCACTGAAACTGTCTTTTGGACCTTGAACCTTTTGGTTCCCATTGAAGTCCATTATATGGAGAAAATCCTGGAATGTTTTCATCAAAAACCTTAATTTCTTTTCGACTGAAGAAAGAAAGACATGGACATCTTGGGTGACATGGGGGTGAGTAAATTATCAGCAAAATTTTATCTGTTTGACCACAAATGTAATTGAATATTTTACATGGCATTTTTACCCCCTTTTTTTGAATGAGTGTATCTTAAAAACTAATTTATGTAAACAGTTCAAATCAATTCTGTATAGTTTTAAATTGCTTTATGCACGTTTTTCACATTGACAAGTTTGAGGTTGACATTTATCATTTTTTTTGTATTGAATAAAATATGAAGATTTTTTTTTAATTGCACTTTTGAGATATTTATCTATTGATTTAATACAAACATAGCCTTCAAATTGGGAGAGTAAGGATTATTTTGATGTATGGCATTTGAAAATGCTCAAAAAAATGACAGCACAGCATGTAAAAATAGAAAGATATACTCTGGTGGAGTTGTTCTATGGAAGGTCATAAAGTCTTTAAAGTCCTGCAACAACGAACTGCGTTACAATTTATATATATATATATTAAAAAAACTAGCAAACCCTACTTGTACCATCCTATCACTCTCCAAGAGCTGGCAATTTATTTTGAAGGGATTCTGGGGCCTAAAGCTGGTTGTAATGCAGCACTGCACCAGACAGTTTAATCACAGCAAGAGTATTTTGTAATGTTTCACATGAGAGAGATGGGTCATGAAACTCATCTTTCTTTTATTGGGGGTTTCTGTGACTCATCAAAGATTTTGATATCCACAACCCCTCCCTTGAGATTCTGTTCATAAGATTAGCATTATGTGATGACTTAGCAGTCTCAACCACAAGACAAACAAAAGAGTTGGTTTCCCTCTTGGGGCCTTGGGCATCTTGCTTTTACGTTTCGGTTTTTATGAAGTTGCATCATAAAATCACACCAGTATTAAATCACAGTGGCCTAATTAAAGATTTGTTTTAAGTCAACAATTAATGGCCCATTTGTTCTGTTCTGTTACTAAAATGATGTCAATAAGAGAGAATAAACATCTTTCATATGAGAAAGAGCCAGGAAATGATGACACACAGTGGGAGGGTAAGAAAGACACATTTTGACCACAGAGGAAATAAACACAAACTGAAGAGGAGTGGAGAAATAAACAAGATGTAAATTATGATGTTCAGGTTTGACTTAGCCAATTGAAAACTGTACGACACTGTAACCAAACTACTTTCATTGGCAGAAATATTGCGATTGGGATAGAGTAACAAATTCAGACAAAATATGATCAAATATATAGTTTATTTTTGCTCCATCAATCAATCGAAAATCATTTGGTTACAATGTTGGTAGTACTACACTGAAGTAACCGAGTGCTGTTATATGAAATATCAGCGGCCTTATTAAATTATAGGACCAGAACAATACCCATTATGTTATCTTCAGCCACCACTACACCAATACATACAATTAAAAGGAAATGTAGTGCTGCAATCTTTCACCCTCATCTTTTTCCTCTCTCTCTCACACACACACTCTATCTATCCGCTCTAATCAATAAGTGCATAATCAGTTTAAAGACTAAGGCTGGAGCAAGCCAAACACTGAGCGCAGAACTCAAGGTTCAGTACGATCCCTGGCACAGCATGCCTACCATCTCGCCCGCCAGCATATGCTCAGCGTAATGCCACTAAGGTCAGATCAAGGTTAAATTAAAACTTCCCTATCAGCGAGCCAAGAAACAGCGCAGCAGCTTATACAGCTTTAAAGAAATCACTTTAAGACTCTAATCCAAATTTGCTGTTAATAGATCGAGTCAAACAGATGCTTCTATAGGCTCATCTACTTTGAAAAAGTTTCTCTTAAAGGGCTAGTTTGCCCCAAAATGGATATTCTGTCATCGTTTACAGTCTCTTGTCATTCCAAACCTGGAAGACTTTTGTTTATCTTCAAGAACTAGGGCTGTCAAGTGATTACATTTTTAAATTTAATCAATTAAATAATGTGGCAATCAGTGTTGTAGTCGAGACCACCTCACTCGAGTCCGAGTCGACACCGAGACCAGAGAGAGTCGAGTCCGAGTCAAGATTGAGTCCATAGAGAGTCGAGTCCGAGTCGAGTCCGAAACCAGAGACGGTCGAGTCCGAGTCGAGACCGAGACCAGTGAGGGTTGATTACCTAATTTACTTTTATTTACTTAGAGAAATCCTTTTTTTATTTTACTGAATTTACTTAGAGTTTAAAAAATGTGATCAGTTTAGGGTAAAAAGGCCACACAGTAGGTGGTGTTAAAAGTAATTTTATTACAATTTGTCATGCGTAGTTGCGCACTAGAAAATCACCAATCACTGGGCGTGTCAATCAATTAAAAGAAATATTTTATTAACATACATTAATAATCATGAAAAATATTTTTAATTGAACTCGAGTGGACTCGGGAATAATTTCGAGTCCTAAAAAAAAAAATGTTCGAGTACGAGTCAATTTCGAGTCCAAATGGACACGAGTCCATGACAAGACCAAGACCATTAAAATATGGTCCCGAGTCCGAGACGAGTCCGAGTCTCGAGTACTACAACACTGGTGGCAATTAATTAATCGCACATCAAATTTGGCTGAGAAACTACAGCCTTTTGTTTTTTTCAATCAACATCGAATTTATAACACAAACTATTAGGCTATAAGGATGAGTAAATGAAGACAGAATTGAAATGTTTTCGGGGAATCTACATTTAGAGGATTTTTCATTTATATAGAAATTTGAAATAATTTTTGAATTAAATTATACTGTAAGTAAGGATCTAAAACCACCAGTAGGTTGCAATAAATGTATAAATGAGTAAGTGTTTAATTCATTCAAACAGCTGATTCATTCGGGAATGAAGTAAATGGCTCTCTTTATGAATGGGCCATTGAATTATTGGTCGACCCGACTGATTTGCTCAAAACGTGGACTTATTCACAAACGAAACTCCGCTGTGTGCTGCTCGGGGACGCACAACAAATCTGTTCTGGCTGTAATATTGGCAAAAATCG
This sequence comes from Pimephales promelas, assembly GCF_016745375.1. Next base: position 2,694,633 of record NW_024121288.1, read on the forward strand.
AGCAAAAGCAGACACAATTGTGTTTAATATATAACAATATTTACTTCTTAGAAATCTATCTGGGACATAAACAGCACTTGTGTGACATTGATAAATGCGCCAATAATTTTAACTCATAATTTCTTCCCATAACTAATTAGTTAAATGAATGCATTAAATCGTCAGCCCTAGCAAAAACACAAATGAACATAGTTTTAATGAAACCTTACAGATATCTGTCCCTCCTTTTAAGTCTTTTACACCAAAACATTGTAAAAGAAGCCCATGCATATAAAGCAATTTAATTCAAGAGTCTTTATGAACGTTTTACTCTAATGGACTTTCAATGGACGGACAGAAATCTCTCAAATATTATTACAAATATCTTTATTTGAGTTTAGAAGATCTTCTGGATTTAGAAGGACATTAGGACGAGTAAATGACACAATGTTATTCCTTTAACATACAGACAAGAAACGATAAATAAGATATTAGTAGGTTGATTTCAAAGAAAACTGTAAATACTGTGCCTCTGCTATAAAAAAAAAAGTTACCTTTATTTCGATACCCCTAAATTGTGTCATTTGTTCTCCATTTTCAGCGTATTAAAAAAAAAAAAAACATTGGCTCATCTAATTGTATTTTTCAACCCATGGCAGATGGAGAGGTGATCTGGATCTTATTTTTTCTTTGTAAATTACATGGTTTACCTTCAAGGACTTGCATGATAAGGGCAGCAGAGGTGAGACAGTTTAATGGTGACATGACAGCTGCTCTTTAGAAAAATATCCCCCTGATATGTTCAAACACGCACTATTGTCTGGATAAAAGCTCAGAAAAACCTGCAGATCATCCAAGTGTGTTCAGCAATACTTTGAAATCTATATAGATACTAAATTTTCACTACAGCGGTGTTTGCCAAACTGATAAATAGGTTGTACTCACTGGCCATGCATATTTAAATGGGATAACAATCCGTCCAATTCTGCTGTCACTTCCCTCATTTCTGTGGTGATGTAAGGTGTGTGAGTTGCCACCCAGGACAGGTGTGCTGCCAGAGCCGTAAGTACAGGTGCCGGTCGGTGAAACCCGAGTCTGGTACTCCTTCAGACAGGCCTTGAAGAAGGTGTCACACTGATCACCTGATGAGCAGCGCTGCCCCCCGCTGGCCTGGGGGTCACAGCACTGACCACTCTGGAGAAAGCCCTGAGGGTTCAGCCACTGTCGAATCTCCACCTCAAATTTGCCCACCGCACACACAACCTACGGGAGATCAAAACAGCACGGTCAAAGAAACAGGGAGTGCATGAAATCTAATCTATAAGATAGCAGTTTAATGCAGTTGCACATCTACATTTTTTGTTTATGTTAATAAAGTGCATTTGCCATGTGCCAGAAGGGAACACGCATTTCAACCTAAGTTTGTTGAGGCTCTTAAGTAGTATAATAATGGGTTTTTGCTAAATCGTCTGAAATAAGGTGTGTGGTTAACAAAGCCTCTAAATATTTTCACGTAAAAAAATAAATGTCATTTGTCATCTATGACATAAAACACACCAGTTATAACCTGCTAGAGCTCGACCGATAAAGGATTTTAAAGGCCGATACCGATACAAATATTTTTGGTTTTTAAAATCCGATATTCCGATATATCGGCCGATATTTTATTTATTTATTTATTTTTTTAAACTGGACATGATAGTCACAAATTTTGTCATGCTTATTTGAGTTAAGAGAACTGATGGGAATGTTCTTTTAATTGTTATTCAAGCAATGTATGTATCGTGACCAACTCAACGAGTGTTGCCAACAGGGACGGTGTAGAGTGCCCTCTGGTGGACAAACTATACAACTCCAACACTCGTGACATGGTTCAAGCGTGTTTCGTCTGTTTTTATTTTATTTTTGAAATATTCATTTATCGGCCATTATAACTGCCGATACCGATAGTTCGGAAAATGCCTAATATCGGTCGATAATATCGGTCTGCCGATATATCGGTCTGGCTCTATAACCTGCTTGTGTTTTTTTAAACTTTATTGTGTCTGCTTGTGTTTTTTTAAAACTTTATATAGGCTTCAAAATGTATACATTTTGGATTAACTTGTAAAGGTTATAAAAAACGTGTAAGGGTCACAACCCTTTGTTGAACACAGATCTTATTTTTTGCGATTTTCCAAAAGTCTATGGGGAAAATGCATAGCTTTTCGATCGAGGGAACCCAATCGAACGTGACGTAATCACTTCGGCACTCTATAGAGTTTAAAATAACAGAGTGTGTGAAAATTTGGATTTTTTTGGGGAAAGATTCAGGAGATTGAAAAGCACTCAACTGCATTACCACAAAATCAAAACAAAAAAAAGCACTGTGGTTGCATGAACACAGATGAACTTGCTCTGAGTAATCCTCAACGGCCCTGCTGGTTTGGACTGAGTAAAATATGTGAATTCAAAATAAAACATGACATTCAAATCTGTTTTTTTACAGACGTATTCATTCGGTATACAATGACGTTTCCTTGACATCTAACAACCTTTAAACAACACAAACACAATTCTCACGAGTCCCCATTCATCCAGACAGTTAATGACTCTAGTCTTTGTATCCGAAAAGACGATAACATCGGTTCAAAGCAAATCCCGTGTGTGTAAACGGACAGTCCTCTTCTTCGCTATAATCACCCTCTTCATCTGCATGCTCACTTAACTTCATTATCTCCATCTTCTCTCCTCGTGTCTTGCCTCTCTCTAACACTTTCTCTCCTTAATCCCTCGTGTTAGTTACTTTCTACTCTTCATCCCCTTGCGCTCTTTCTTCCATTCTTTTTTATATCAATACCCATCCTTTCTTTTCTCTCCATCTCTCCCAGGAGGGAAACATTTCCATGTCATTCTTTTTTCCCTCTCTTTTTCACCTGGGAACAGATCTGTCCTTCTCTCATTATTGTGTTCAGACCTTCCTTTGTTCCTTTATTCATTCTTTTTGTCTTAAGGAGGAGAGGACACACACACACACACACACACACACACACACACACACAACATAAAGCATCACCGAATTTACTTAAAGGAGTAGTTCACATTTAAAAAGACTTTTGCTGATAATTTACTCGCCCCCATGTCATCCAAGATGTCCGTCTTTCTTTCTTCAGTCGAAAAGAAATTAAGGTTTTTGATGAAAACATTCCAGGATTTTCTCCATATAATGGACTTCAATGGGAACCAAATGGTTTAAGATCCAAAAGACAGTTTCAGTGCAAACTGTTCAAAGGGCTTTAAATGATTTCAGATGACGAATAAGGGTCTTATCAAGCGAAACGATCGCTCATTTAAAGAAAAAAAAACGAAGTTTAAGTTTTATAAGCTCAAATGTTCGCATTGCTCTGTTCTGTGACTCCTGACTCCTATTCGAGCTTTTCCCGAGTCAATTTGTTCATTTTGTTTGTTCAATGAACCAAATGACACAAAAAAAGATTTGTTCATTTGATAAACGAGTTCGAATAGGAGAGTCACAAACGTGCATCACAGAACAGAGCAAGGCGACCATTGGAGCTTATAAAACTTAAACTTTTTTATTTATTTATCAAATGAACGAATGTTTCGCTTGATAAGACCCTTATTCATCGTCTGGAATCGTTTAAAGCCCTTTGAACAGTTTGCAGTTTGCACTGAAACTCTCATTTGGACCTTGAACCGTTTGGTTCCCATTGAAGTCCATTACATGGAGAAAATCCTGGAATGTTTTCATCAAAAACCTTAATTTCTTTTCGACTGAAGAAAGAAAGACGGACATCTTGGATGACATGGGGGCGAGTAAATTATCAGCAAAAGTCTTTTTAAATGTGAACTACTCCTTTAAGCAGGACTGACTCTTTTTTCTTCTTGCATTATTTTCATGTTATCACAGTAAAGCTGCTCTGATACAAGCTTTATTTTAAAAAGCACTATATAAATAAAGGGGACTTGACACACACACACACACACTGCTGTAAAACTCTGCAGAGGGGTATTTTAGACCCTGGCTTCATTAGCTATTATATAGAGTAGCTATTTTTGACCATGTCTACAGTGCTTGATGTATTTCCCATATGCAAATGCAAGAAAAAACAGAAGCATCACACACTCTTTCCCACACAAACACACACACTGATTCTCCTGCGAACACGACATTCCAAGCCGTGTCAGACAGTAAGACTCAGTGGTGCCTGTCCTCTCCCCGTGACCCTACGTTTGAGCCGGACCGCTGAATGGCTGTACTGTCCTCCCATTGTTCCATCATGGCATGTTGTCCCATTCCTGCTCCTAAAACATGGACACATCAAACACTCGGCAGATAGACCACCGGCCATCACTCTCCATCTCTCTTTCTTCCTCTCCCTCGATCCTCTGCCAGGGTCATTCCCAACATACCTGTATTTCAGCAGTCTCTCTGGTGGAGCTGCATCACAGGGCTCATTACTGAGACATTCAAAGACTCAAGCTGAACTTATCACAGACAAAGACATGCTGCTATTCAACTACTGAGGGGACAACTACATTTGACAGACTGATACTGTATTATCATCAGAATATAACAGTATTTTATCTTGCATTTCTGATTTTAACCAGATTTATTCTTGATTTCACTTTTTAATACTTCCCACAATACATGAATGGCCGTACTGTTAAAATGGCTATCTCCCAACTTCTAATGGACTTAACTGCTAAAGTCCATTAGAAGACTGAGTACAAGACGTTATATCCAACACAGCACTGAGAACACACAGTCTGGTCTATCTGGCACACTAATTACATGCATATTTAAGCCATCAATTCAGGCTAAACAGATCATGATTTTCAGCTGGCCCAGTTGGGTCAATCTTTACATTACTTTAACTGGCACCAAATACAATAAACGACAACATTTGCAAGTAATAGCAACATATTTATATATGCTTCAGAAAGAAATCTTTATGTTTATAAGATAACAGCGATAGGATAACTCTTTCATTCATAAACACATTTTTTTATGGAAACAATGGCATGAGGTATGCAAGATTATATATATTATATTTTTTTAATACACACTACCGTTCTGAATTTTAAGGATTTTATATTAAGAAATTAATACTTTTAAATCAGCTTTTAAAAAAAAAAGACATTTACAATGTTATAAAAATGCTGTTCTTTTGATCTTTTTATTCATCAAATAATCCTGAAAAATTAATTATTACATTTTCCATACTGAGCAGCAAAATTGTTTTCAACATTGATAATAATAATGAAAAAAAATGGTTCTGAGCACAAAATGAGCATATTAAGCATATGGCAGACTGAAGTAATGGCTAATTAAACTTTTCAATCACAGGAACACATTTTTAAATATATTAAAATAAAACATACTTTAAATTGTATTAATTATATTGAGTATAAGAGACTTTTTTTTTTTTTTTTTAAACTGACCTTTTGTGAATATTCATAGTACTATCAAGTAATTTCTGCAATTTCAACAAAGCCAGATATAACTCATGTAACCCGATGTAAAGCTATAACTACACTCTAAAAAATGCTGGGTTGTTTCAACCCAAATCTGGGTCAAATATGGACAAACCCAAATGTTGGGTTAAAAACGTAATTTAAAATTTTAACCCAACTTAATTTTTTTAATTACATTTTTAACCCAACATTTGGGTTTGTCCATATTTGACCCAAATTTGTTGTTTTAAAATGCTGGGTTGTTTCAACCCAAATTTGGGTCAAATATGGACAAACCCAGCCTTTGGGTAACATTTTTAAATTACATTTTTAACCACACATATGGGTTTGTCCACATTTGACCCAAAATTGGGTTAAATCAACCCAGCATCTTTTAGAATGTAATGACATATATGCTATATACAATATGTGACATATAAATTTGCAGAATTCAAACTGAACAACAATGTTCAACTAGACCCAAATGTCCCAAATGTTTGCGTGGCATAAACGCCCTTAATCATGATTGATGAACATAAGAAGTAGTGCCAGTGCAGTACTGGCCTGGATAGGTCAATGACATTTCCTTCAATGACCTCAGGTCACTGACTGGGCAATCCTTATGGTTGAGCCCTGTTATTTATAGCCCAACCAACCCTAGATATCTTTCCATTCTCATCTATCTTCTTTGCTTAGTAGCACTTCTGATCCAAGAACCATCAAAGCATTCAAAACCAAAGCTCATATTGCAAAAAGTGCAGAACTAAGTGTTTTTCACACGCCCTCAGTGTCAGGACAGGTATGTTCCCCGCCAGAACACACATGTCGTTTCTGAGCTCAAAGGGTTTCCATATGCAAGATCTGTCCTCCACACACAGCAGGTGAAGAGTCAGACCAACAACCCCAGCCGAGAGCTCAAAGCCTGGAGTAACAGCATTGGGAGTCGATTCAGAAATGTACCCAAGCCAAAACAATAATTAGAAATGGCCAAATTGCCCCTCCAATATTTGATATACTTAATGCTGCTCTGCTGCTTCCCATTGTGCACCGCTCTGTTGGGTTGTTAGGATGACAAGTTTATGCTGATCTGCCTCGTCAATGTCAAAGCGATGGCCAATTAGATCAAAGAAGGCGGAGCTTACAGAGTGCGATTTCGTTTTTACAAGGAAAAGAGGGCGTGGTAAGATGCAGGTAGCTAAACATTTCATATTTGACAACTGTTTTGCAATCGATATATTTAAAGACCCACAGTAATATGAACTACTCAACTTTTTTAATGGAGTTTCACCATTTTTAATTAAAATCTTGCAATATGCCATCGATACATGCATCATTCATAACTCAATGTGATGAGAAACAACACATCTGACTTATTTTTCACATATTGTTTTGGCATATTCTGACACAAATAAGAGCAAATGTGTGCATATTTTGAAATAAAATACAATTTTCAAAGTTTAAATGGATTACTTCACATCTAGGCAACTTTTACCATTCTTATTTCTTTGAATCCTATAATTCAAGACATGGTTATGGCTTTGATGCTAATTCGTTTTCTTTTTTCAAACCATTAGAGAGATTCATATTTTGAAAAAGTGATGATATGTGTTCAGCTAAGCCATTTGGGTGGTACAAATAGATCATCAGCATAATTACAGTCAGTGAATGTTTTCTGGGAATGCAAACAAAAGCAAAATCTCATACCCACAAAGAGACCCATTTCTCTTTATAAAAATCTCCATAGCCACTACTTCACTGCCAGATGTAAACATAATGAAATTAACAATAAGCCTCGGTCTAAACAGAAAAACACTTCAATGTCCTCATTTATACACTGGAGCCAAATGATGCGTTCTTGAACAAATAAGCCAGTGCACCAGAACATTTCACTCCCAAAATATGCAGAGCCTTGTTTTTAATTTCTCTAGTTACAGAGTAAATATTAAAAGCAATGCTTTGCATCAACAAATTCCAGATATTTTGTTGGCAATAAACCATACCTGAGCATGAGAATGAAATATCTGCATGAAAAATGAGACAACACGCCCAAAGGAGCGACAATTGCAGCGAGCAACAAAGAAAGATGGAACAACAGGTGGCTGCAAACGGTAACGCCACAGTATAATAGGTTCGAAAATTAACCATGGTTTTAAATAATATTAATAATAAAACATGGTTACTAATAGCAAGACCATGTTAACCATCAATTTAACCATGGTGTGCCTCACTAACCATAGTTTAACCATGGTATTTATAGTAAAACTGTCCAAATGGTATAATCCGCCAAAAAAACAAAAAACAAAAAAAAACATACTAGCTACTTTACCCTGCAGGGGTTTGACACCCTATTTCATGGTAAAACCTCCCAAATTGTATTAAAGAAAGATGTTTTTAAAGTATATTATCGCTTTTAATATAATTTTAACAATCGCAAAAGTTTAGTCAGAAATCGCTTAATGTGTCAAAAGAAGGTAACCATAGCAACAGCTAGGCGATCGGTTTCGGTACATCGACAAAAATAATAATAATAATTACTGTCATTATTTTTCACGTTATTATGGGGTTGCACAACACACACATACACACACAAATGTATCGTTAGTGTTTTGTTGAACACGTCTTTAAGGTATAGTTAGCGAATTGTGCGCGAGATGAACCTAACCGACTGCGCCCAGAAAATAACTAAACTGACAGGAACTGTTTTGAAAAGTTGAGCCCCGTGAAAGTCACTCGTGTGGTGTGAATCTCCTGTACACATCTCTAAAGTAAGACCAACACTGCACTGAAACTCTCACGACCGTGGGAAAAAAAATCAACGCGGGTTAAACCAGGTGGCTGAAAATAGCGCGTAATCGGCGGCTTACCTGCGGCTGTAGCGCGAGCGAGAGCAGGAGAATCACGGTCCAGTGCTGTCCGTGCACTGCATCCCTTATCATCGCCCTAACAGCACTCCTTCTGCCCGTGCTCGAGCTCTCCCAGGAGTGCCAACTCTTTCTGTCTCTATCCATTCTCATAGCAGACATTTGCGCACTTGGTCTGTGCGTACGCAACAGCCTTTCCACGTTTGGTGACGCTCTCTTCACACTGTCCATCTGTCCATTATGAAGACAGCGTGAGAACGAGCAAAATAAAGGTGGCAAATGAGGTGCACAGGTAAATGATAAAACCACTGAGGTCTTTCCTACACTCCGCGCGCGCGCGCCGCCTCCTCCTCCTCGAGCTCTTCCTCCTCTTTCCACCTGCTGCGGTTAAGAAGCTTTCAATGTTCGACCTGCTGGTCTACTGACTGGAAATTTCATCCCATTTACTTTCCCACTCACTGAAAGCTGCTCTTTAGCCTCGCGTGAACAGGACAGGCTGTCGTGTGCGCGTGCAGGGCGCGAGACTCACTGCGCATCACCGTGGGAAGCACTCGCGGTTAAAGTTGCCAGGAGAGGGTGTGTCCAGTCCTCCGCATGGGGAAATCCGTCACCTGTCTCCAACTTCAACATAAAATACACACATTTGTCGTTTACAAACCGAATCTGATCAGTAAAATTGTCGTCATGCAGTGTCAAGAGTGATGCTGTTACGTCCACAACTTGTAACACTAATAGAATATTTTTTTGCCCGAATTTACTGTGGTAATCTCATAATTATTATAGGGTAGAATGGCGAAATATGTTTTTTGAAGTGTCAAACTATTGTGATAGACCGATCATGACAGATAAAGCATTTCATTTACCTTTATCTGAAAGGTAAATTACGCACATACATGCATATGAATATTACTTGTTTAATTGCCCATTTTAATTGAAGATGTGTCATAATAGCAGAAATATGCATTTAATGACTTCACTCAGCTAACCTATAGGTTTTAATGAGTGCAAAGATTCTGAAAATTAATAATAATAATTAATTATTAATTACAACTATTAATTACAATGACTATTCGATTTAAACATAAGAACACTCCTTACTGTGGTGGCCCATGTTACCCCAAGTGTCTAATTTAATCTTTTTACTTTAAAGCTACACTGTGTAACTCTTTTAGTTAATTCTTAGTTCTTAGTAATACTTAGTTCTTTCAAAAATATGTGCTCATTAATGCATATTTAGTTCGTTCAAGTAAAAAAGTATTCTCTTAAGTGCATAATATGCCATTGAAAATACATACGGGTAAGGGTTTCTAATGTTGGTCGCCATGTTGCCCCTCCATCTTGAAAGTACATTAGCCAAAGAGGGACATACCCGTTAATTCAAGCTTCGCCTTTCACGTTTACGTTTGAGTTAACACTCATGGACGAGGTCGAACTGGAAACCATGTTAATCTTGGACTACACTGGCCAAAACGAAATCGGAATTGAGACATGGGGGTGAGTAAATTATCAGCAAAAGTTTCTTTAAAAGTGAACTACTCCTTTAAGGCAACCAGGTTACTTCATTTTTTTAAGTTAAAGCAACAATATTTTTTTACAGAAAATTCGCAAGTTGCCAACTTTGAACCAGGACCAATTCCGAACCAGTTCTTTTTTGGTGGAAACGAGGTATCAAACAGTTAACTTAAACTTAAAAAAAAATAAATAAGCTGGTTGCCTTAACATTTTAAGTTCATTGAAATGGAAAAATTAAATGATACAATGAAGGAGATTGATTTAATCAACAGAAACTCAAAATATTATGTTATATGAATAACATAAATTATTCAAGTTGATTTGACAAAAGAAAAAAAGTTGTGATTACAAATCATGAAAATATATATATTTTTTTTTTACAGTGATTGCCCACAATAAAATATTAATCACCCGGAACTCTTTCCTCGACCTGTTTATGAAGTCCACAACTGTCATCAATAATGAATGAATTGCATAACTACTGTGAGAGTATGACAACTGTAGTAGCCAGGGATACACTAGTGCCTGCTATCCCACAATGCACTGGACTGGTCTGGAAATTCTCAGTAGGGTTTCTTTTCATGTGCACTCCCATGGCAGTTGAGGAATAATAGGTCTCAAGCTTCACTTAATCTCCGAGCGTGATCAAAGTGCTGCGGCACCAATTAAAGACCTGTCAGAAGCCGGACAATACACAGACAGAGGCCTGTTACACTCAATCCTCGTGCACATTTACATTACCGCCCGCTTGTTATCACATCACAGCCAAACGTGGAAGCGGCAGGCTTTCTCGGACGCCATCACTTTTGGGGGAGGAGGAAAAACCATTAAACCCAGAACCAGCGATTGTTTCCAAGACCAATACAGATGATTGAGCATTTCACCAAGATTGCATATTTCTTTGTGTTTACAGTAGACTTGAGGACCACACGCATTACCTATTGACTGTTTATAATTCCTCATGGCTGAAGAAATAAATGAGAAAAAACATTTCATTTCACGAGTCCTTTAAAAGTAACAAACAAGCCTAGTAGTTGTTTACTGGTTTTAGAGAGGTTTTGGCCACATTAGATCAGGTCTTTTGACTGAATATAGTGGAGAATAAAGCCTATGTATCGGCATCATATCAGTGAAGTTTCCACTGTGCAACTACACAAAGCATCCGCTTTATGCTGAAAATATAATGAGGCGATTTTATTGACTCGCTCCCGTTTCTCCCCCACTCGCGGCGGGATGGACTTGTTGCTGACGTGTACATCCCTGGAAACCGGTTATTTCCCAAAGTCGAGTGACCTATGGCCAGAACAGAGGGCTCTTCAAGTCCGGCTGAGATTAGCATAGAGCGGCTCTGACCTCGACTCGACTGAATTTTAATAGCTCTTTATTCCATCTGAGAGCTGATATTTAGATATAATGATGGGTCAGGAAATTACACCTGTGCTGCTGTGGAACTAAATATTTTCCTCACAACCTACACATAAATCAATGTAATTACCAGTACACTCTTTAACATTAAAGGCTCTTTTTTGGCATTTAGTTCCATGGTGAACCTTTAAATGGGTGATGAACTGAGAAATCAAATTTTCCTTGAGTTTTTGACATCTAAGAGGTCATCATATTATAAGAATATCCTGTAAGTTTCAGAACTGAAAACGTCCTTGTTAGTCCAATAAAAGCTTTTATTGACACCAGGCTCAGCAAACGAATCGTTTTTCAAAGTGGGGAACTATAACGACAAAGAGGATAAAACCCCACCCCCCGCAGAAGAAGGTCAACACCTACTTCAACACGGCCGTTAGCCCCGCCCACCGATTCGCGCATTACACCCATAGCTAAATAACATAGATGCCTACCTCGTGATGACAAACCGGGTCGAGAGTGAAACTCATTATAACATGCAAAACTGTTATCCACTCACAGCAGTGGGCGTTTACTTCCAAGTCTTCAATGCAAGACGCCCATAAAACCCGAGTGTTTTTGAGCTAGGCTCAAAACTAGGGTAGAAAATAGTCTATTACTAAAAATAAAAATTGGCTATTCACTGAAATGTTCTTTGGGGAACCAAAAATGATTCTTTAATGGCATCACTGTGAAAAAAAAAATCAACAATTCTTAAACCAATTAAAATCGACTAATATTTTCATAGCCTGTTATGTGATGAGTGATTATACATATATAACAAATGTTTCTAGAATGATGACAGCCTAAATGTTTGTTATTCCAAAGGCAGAGAATGGTTCTCTTCAGGGACAGATGTGCTCTGAGTAAATGTCTCCATCTGGTGGACCCATTTTAATCTGAAACTCTGTGATTAACATGACCAATAGATATTTGCTTATTTGGCATGGAAATAAAGTAGGCTAATAAATAAAAAAGAACGAATAAACTAAACGTACCCAGATAAACGACACACATCTCTAGGCTTGAATTCATAACAGCCTATTTTGAGGGATCAAGGCACTGTGATAAAACAATGTACATGGACTGAAAAAAGTCACATGATGAATCAAAGTTAATCACAAGTAAATGCTATAAAAACTAGCACAGATGATAGAGCAAGTGCAAAATACCATCATGATAACACAAACGACAATGCAATAAACATTAATTTAACAAGTTAAAGGGATAGTTCACTCAAAAATTTAAATTATGTCATTAATTATTACTCACTCTGATGTCGTTCCAAACCTCCTTGATCTTCAGAACACAAATGAAGATCTTTATTATGAAATCTGAGTGTTTCTGTCCCTCCATTGACAGTCTATGCAACTAACTCTTTGACGAACTTATACAACTTATGAACAAAAAGTTCAAAAAGAGATCGCAGCACGTTTGAGCTTCAGGAAGAACCAATGAGGTTCATTCTCGTATTACGCAGCACGAGCTTCAGCAAGAACCAATGAGGTTCATTCTCGTGTTACGCCTCACGTTTGAGCTTCAGCAAGAACCAATGAGGTTTGTTCTTGGGGGTCAAGCAGGTTCGGTTACGCTTTTATTTATGTTCACTGATCAATGTTTAAAATGTTTTCATCAAACAGATATTCAGTTGTGTTCAAAAGTTTTACGGGTTTGGAACGACATGAGGGTGAATAATTAAAAAAACCTAATTTTATTTTATTTAGAAAAGAAATTGAGCTTTATATTGATTCGCTCCGGTTTTCTAGGAAACAAAAAGCAATTAAAACATTGAAAATATGCAAATATTATAATATCTTTATATAAGTTTGCAATACCCCCCAGTATGAAAGACGTTGTAATATCTATGTTATATGTTAATTTTGATGTATCCATAAATGTCTGTATTAAAGATTGTTCTTAATAAAAATAATAATAATAAAAAAAAGTTTACACACTGTACACGGTTTTCACTGTAAATTCTTTAATTAACTTTAATCAGTTAACATATTTTATCTATAGCACGCCTTGTGATTTATAGTGCAATTTATATGCGAAAATTAGTTTTTATGTTTTTACGCAGTTCATTTGCGTGTAATACACACGCACCCCACACCACTGCTAAACCAACCCATGCTTATCATGTGCACGCAACAACTAATTTTCGCGTATAAATTGCACGATAAACACACTGCGTGCTATGGAGACGCATTTAGTGTGATCGGGTTGTAGCATTTTTACTGTTTATCGTATGTAATTTTCTCACCGACCAACCTGTCACTTGGTCATATGATTAGTGTGGGGGAGAAAGTGTCCCACACACTATGCTGGCATAAAAAGTGTCTGTTCTGTGACTCAAAAGGGACAGTGTTGCCGCCGGACAACAAACTGCTGGGCATGATGCCAACTGCATGAAACACACACACAAACACACACGCAGCAGTAGTTAAGGTCAGGTTTTTCTCAAGGCAAAACAGTAGAGTGTGCAGAAGCTTGGGAAAACTGAAGAAGAATGCATATTTGTGTTAAAAAAAAAGACCTAGTCATTTAGGTCACAACACAATGTAACTATACAGCTGACAGCACAGAGTCCCTCAAACTTCACTGTACAGTAAATCACCTCATACCATTAACAAAAGACTCCTAAAGGCTCATTTACCTTCAACAGAAATCACTCACTGCTTGAGATTAAAAAGAGTGAATGTAGGAGCGCAAAAAGTCATAAGAGCAGCTTATAAGTTTGTGAATGGGCCATAAAACTTACTATAATGCAAGCGTTTCATAAACTGGGGTTTATTACAGAGCAAAACCTTTTACATTCACTCATAATCTTGGGTAATTATAGTTTGAATAAAAAGAGAAAATTCTTAGTAAACACTCATGTAACATGGACTTGGGTGGACATGATCATCTCGGCTGTGAGTGTTTGATGTCAAAGGTTGTCCTCACCACATCTCCTGCCCGTAAGCCAGTTTGGCTGTAGACGGTCACTGAGATGAGAAGAGACGATAACCTCCCCTGAGTTTGCTGGCTTCCACTTCAAAAGGAGGAGAGACAGACAAGGACAACCACAAGTAACAAGGACTGGCGCTGGAGACTGTGGCATGAACTGAATTTTTCAAATGATGTGACATGAATAAGGAGACTGAAACAGTAAATCGTTGTAATGGAAGGCGATTTGAAGGATCATGGGAAGACAGCCTTCGGTTCACGTCTTTAAAGGATTAGTTCACTTTTGAAAAAACTTTTGCTGATAATTTACTCACCCCCATGTCATCCACGATGTCCATGTCTTTCTTTCCTCAGTCGAAAAGAAATTTAGGTTTTTGATGAAAACATTCCAGGATTTTTCTCCATATAATGGACTTCAATGGGAACCGGATGGTTCAAGGTCCAAAAGACAGTTAATAACTGTTTCAGATGCAGCTTCAAATGTCTTTAAACGATATCAGACGATGAATAAGGGTCTTATCACGCGAAACGATCGGTTATTTCAAAGCTTATTCCAAAAATGTAACTTTTCTAAGTACAAATGCTAGCCTCGCTCTATTCTGTGAGTCGCGTTTGTAACGTCACGTAATACGTAATTACGTTCAAAAGGTCACGGGCGACGTATCCGGAAGTACAGAATCAAAATCGTCCGACATCGTTGTTTTACCTTTTAATTCCTTTTTTGTAAACGGCGTTTGAGTTAGTTTTCACGTTCAACCTATGTGTTCAACTTGTAAACACTCTGACTCTGTACTTCTGGCTACGTCGCCCGTGACCTTTTGAACGTAATTACGTACTACGTGACGTTGCAAACGCGCCTCACAGAATGGAGAAAGGCTAGCATTTGTCTTTAGAAAAGTTACATTTTTGGAATAAGCTTTGAAATAACCGATCGTTTCGCATGATAAGACCCTTATTCATCGTCTGGTGTCGTTTAAAGACATTTGAAGCTGCATCTGAAACTGTTATTAACTGTATGTAAACCGACAGATTACTCAGATCATATCAGCTAGAAATCCCAAGGGTTCACTCTAAACACAGTCTGCTTTAAGCTATTATACTGGAACAGCTTCCAGAGGAGATCAGATGTGCTCCTAAACACATCAGATCCAGACTCGAAACACTGCATTTACTGAATGAGCACTGTGCCACGGTAACGTTACGTCCCACTGCATTTATTTTTACTTTAAACTGTTTTAACTTATTTTAATTTCTTCTATGTAAAGTAGAGCCCGACCGATAAAGGATTTTGAAGGCCGATACCGATACAAATATTTTTGGGTTTTAAAATCCGATATATCGGCCGATATTTTATTTATTTATTTTTTTTAAACTGGACATGATAGTCACAAATTTTGTCATGCTTATTTGAGTTAAGAGAACTGATGGGGATGATCTTTTAATTGTTATTCAAGCAATGTATGTATCGTGAAGAATTTAACGAGTGTTGCCAACAGGAACGGTGTAGAGTGCCCTCTGGTGGACAAACTATACAACTCCAACACTCATGACATGGTTCAAGCGTGTTTCGTCTGTTTTTATGTTATTTTTGAAATATTCATTCATAGGCCATTATAAATGCCGATACCGATAGTTTGGAAAATGCTTAATATCGGCCGATAATATCGGCACTTTGAATTATCGTGTATGAAACGTGCTATATAAATAAAACTTGCCCTGATCTCTGGTCAGTTTTTTTTTTTTTTTTAATTAATTGTAATACATATGAAGGTATAACATAGTAAAGGATATATTAACCTAATTTCACAAGCCCTGCCTAATAAACAGGCACAACTAGAAAATAATTTGCATATAGTTTTTAAAAGGCATCATTAAAATATTCTGGGCAAAGATAGTATTTTGAGCAGCAGGTGCTGCCAGGCTGCACTGTTTTGAATACAATTTACAGAGCAATCGGTTCATTTTCAGTATCACATGATCCTTCAGAAATCATTCTGATTTGCGGCTCAGGAAACTTTTGATTATTATCGAAAATGGCTATGATGCGACATAACTTTCAATAATTATAAATTTTGACTCACTTTTAATCAACTTAATAGGCTCTAAAAACTGGCCCCAGTCTGAATAAGAGAACATATTGAAAGAAAAATGAAAGGACAGGCAGAATGCAACAAGTAAAACACTGCCATTTAATAAAAAAAAAAGCTCCAGGTTCAATGTCTGGGAACCAGACTCTGGGTGCAATGCTTCAGAAGACATAATTTGATTTAAAAAAAAAAAAATCCTGCATACTTACAAATTCACCAAAGACGACCATCTCGGAGAAGAGGGAATAAAAGTAAAAGGAGATACATAAAACAACCTTTCCATTCACTTCTTACCTTGTATTGTGAAGTACAAAGCTAACTGGTGCAACTAAGCAAGTCACATCAAATAAAAACATGGACTTTTTCCTTTGAATGGCATCTGTGTGCTCCTCTATTCAGCCATTGAACACCCTGAACTGTGAAAGGTCTCTAAAAGCAGGCCTGTGTGTAACCGGCATGTCACGTTATTTCTTTGCAAAGGAGATTTTCATTGCATTGCTCTGTGTGATCTTAAAGCCTTGCAGCGCTTCTCTGGCTGCACCCGCCTGCACCTCATTATCAAACTCCACAAAGGCGATGTCGTGACGGCCGGGCACGAGACGGACTTCTTTGAATCCAGGGAACCTATGAGAAGCGAGCAACATCGTAATTAGCAAAAGATTACGCATTTTAAGATAATGGATTTGAAAACAAATACTCACTGGTTGAATAGCATGGAGAGCATGAGCTCGTTGGTCTCCTCTGGGAGATTGGTGAGAAACAGGATGTGGTTGGGAGGGTTTTCCGACACCTACAAACAAAATTAATGATCAATAATAAGGTCACAAATCCAGAATGCGTCTTTAATCTGATTTTGAAACATACCTGCTGTGGCATCTGGCCAGGCATTTGTCCTGGCATCATCTGACCTGGGGGCATGGCACCGGGTGGCATCTGTCCGGGTGCCATGCCAGGCGGAGGCATCATACCAGGCGGAGGCATGTAGGGAGGCTGACCGGGCATTGCCATCATGCGAGGAGCTTGGCTCATGGGAGGCATTCCCTATAAATGACAAACATAAATTCAACAACAGCCTTAGAACAGGCTACAATGGAAAAACACACACACACACAGTCCAAAATATACTAACAGGCATAGCTGCAGGAACCCCGGCCATAGCAGGAGTGGCAGCGGACGCCCCCTTCTTCCCAGCACCAGCTTCAGGGACTTTAGGCTTTCTCTTCTCTTTCTTACGGTCTCGCTCCACATATGTGCCCTTCATTTTCGCAATGATATCAGAGTCCACCTTTGAATATTGAATACGCTGTGAACAGAATGATTTAAAAGCTTTTTAGTACAAAATGTGGTTTACTTAAACACGTCAATTACTTCAAAATATGTAGGATTGTTTTTTTTGAAAGAAGAACTCCCCAAGGCTGCATTTATTTGATCAAAAAGACACTTAAACAGTAATGTTGAGAATTATTACTACAATTAAAAATAAAAGTTCTCTTTATGAATGCATTTTAAAATGTCACATGATCCCTCAGAAATCATTTTAAAAATGCTGATTTCCTGCTCAAGAAACGTTTAACATTACAAATGTTGAAAACAGTTATGCTGCTTTATATTTTTGTGGAAAATCAATCCTTTTTTTCAGCAAGTTCAACAGCATTTCCTTCTTTACTCACTATTGATCAATTGTATGCATCCTTGCTGAAAGAATAAAAAAAAAAAATCCACTAATCTCCAATCTTTTAAACAGTAGGGCAACACTCCTGCTGAAAGGTTTGAGAAGGGAAAAAAAAAAACTCAGTTGACACAAGTTAAACGATTTACAAAAACATAGTATATCATACCATGGGTTTATCATAAAAAGGGAAGCCCTGCATAGAGCGGAGTGCATTGGAAGCGCTGTTGATCTCCTTGAAGATCACAAAGGCCTGACCCCTCATTTTCAGGGTAGGGGAAACAAGGATGTCCAGGATTTGTCCAAACTGGGAGAATATAGCGTACAACGACTTTTTCAGTTCTGTTAAACACAAGAGAAAAGGGTTGCAGCATGAACAATGTGCAAAATTCAATGCTACAGCCAAATTTTTAAAAAAACAAAACATCAATTCTAGAAAGTTGAACAAAACCATACCATCTTTTTTGATCTTCTCATTCAAGTTGTTAATGTAAATAGTGTGGTTCAGCCTCATCTCTTGGCCAGCCATGATTCTGAAATGATACACATGATAGTAAACTACATGAAAGGAATGAAGCTTCAACATGCTTCTGTCCAAAAACTAGAATGTGTAGAAAAAAGAGCACGTGGCAAAAGATGGAAGTGGTTTGGGATTCGGTAAAAGTCCTAAATATGAAAGAAATACATTATTAATTTCTTATTGCACGCTTTAAAACAGTGAATGATTGACCTAGCGTTTAGTTACCTCGTTGCTTCAAAGGAAGCTAATGGGTTAGCATGTTAGCTATGCAGACAAAGAATTAAAATTTCCACAAGTGGAAAACACGTATTTATAATATAACAAGTTAAACGGCTAATACAAACAAAAAATACGCATTAGATGAATTTACTCACAATTATTTGACGAGCTCCAGCCGAGTGAGCCGACTACAAACCTGAATGAAAATGCACACAGGAAAAATTAGCGCCTGAAAAACCGCCTTCTCGGAAATATAAGAGGATTCGATTGGACAGCTGGTCTCACAGCGAGCCTGTCGATTGGTTGTCTAGTGAGCACATCCGAGTACAACACGCATTCTGATTGGATACTGTGGAGTGGGCGAGCCATTGATGGTGTTACGCCGATTTCTGTTCGGGTGTCTCGCCGTCGAATATAATCTATAACATGCAGCTTCTACTATTGACTTGAAATCTTTTTGATTTGTTTAAGTAAAAATACATCGTCTTTTTTTAATCATTCGGGATATTTTGAGTTTTTATTGTATTTTTGTATTCACGACTATGGCCGTATTTGACCTGATTTGGTATTCCCTATCTAGAGAACACTACCCAGTTCACAGCTGATAGTGAAATAACTTCTTGGACGCTGATTCGTGTAATTTTGCCTATTCTTACCTCGTGCACTCGTTTTGATGTCGGTTCATTGGAAACAACATTGTAATGTATGTCTGTAACGCCTTACTGTCACAATACTCTTATACTGTCACATACTTTTTCATTTACTAACTCTTCTGTTGCAGAAGCATGTCAGTGGAGAATGTTTCACCTCTTCCTCCTCCTCCTCCTCCTCCATCACTGGCTCCCTCAGTGTCCAGCAAGAAGAAGCTTTACCAGGCTTTATCAGAGGGAAGGGCCCCTGTAGAGGGGGACCATGAAGAGGCCAAGATTATTATAGGACAGAGAGAAAGCAGGTGAGCACAAATCACAGTTACAAAGAAACTCTCAGAAAACTTTTTCTATACAGTCATGATTTCATCGCAGCATTTCTCAATGAAGTTTTAGGAAGGATCTGCAATGGTTGCTGTTCAATAAGTATGTGCCTTCACTCATTCAAGATGGTCCACAGTAAGTTTCCATAAAAACACCTGTTAGTCGACTGATATGGATTATTTGATGGTCGATGAGGCCGATATCTTAAAAATCAGGTTGGCGTAAAACCTAACATGATTAAATATTATTGTTCATAATATTTATTTACTAAATCAGAAATTAATAATTTGAAAAAATGAAAATTCTGTCATTACTTACTCTCCCTCATGTCACTTTCGTTAACAAATAAAGTTTTCGGGAACACAAATAAATATCTATGTAATTAAATCTGAGAACTTTCTATCCTTCCATTGACAGCTAAGCAACCACGTTAAATTAATCCATGTGGATTGCACACATAAATAAAGTGTTAAAAAAAATAAATGCTCTCAAAAATATGGCAAATCTGTAAACACTGGGTATCATTACATACAGTACACATTGAATATCGCATGAATATTCAGACACTTGTCGACCAAACGTATCATCCTATGTCGATATTTTAAAAAAGCCAAATATGGACCACTAGGGATCCATGTGTGCTCTGCTAGATGATATGTGATTTCAGATGTGGTCTCGTGGCCTTATGGATGGCGGCTCATCTACTTCATCCTCCAGAGACGCTGGTCATGGAGACACTGGTCCAAGCCGCAAAACACAACGCCTACACTGAACAAGGAGAGATGTTTTCTGGTACTAACATCTGCTTTTAAGTGGAACTGGACAACTGTAACTGTATTGCAGGTCGTTCTGCTGAGCATTAACTGTAAAAACCTCTAAATGCTATCATTTGTTATAATGCTATTTTTTTTCTGCTTGGAATTAGCCCGTGACATGGCCAAGCTGGCGGAGGAAGTGTGTGGGTGCAGAGTTCAGAGGTTATCAGGAGGCATGATGGGAGAAAACACAGACGTCATTCTGAAACACCTCGCTGGCGGACAGCCTGTTCTTATACCGTATCTTTACTGCTTATATGTTTGATTGGTTTAGTTTTCTGAAATCATTTTTATTATTTTATTTGATCACTTTTTTTTTATAACTGTTTTCTGAAATTTAATTACCACTTGGTATTTTTTTAGTTTGAACACTTTTCTAAAACATTTATTTTATTTTATTATTTTTTTAAGTTGATTTTTTTTTTGTTGCTGTTTTCTGAAATTATTTTATTCTACCGCTAGGCCAAGTTTTTTTGTTTTACTCACTGTTTTCTGATATAATTTTTTACATTTCATTACATTATTATTATTTTAAGTTTTTTGTTTCGCTCACTGTTTTCTGACATTTTTATTTTATGTATCACTATATTTTGTTGTTATTTTCGATCACTGTTTTATGAAATAATTTATTTTACCACTAGGCCAAGTTTTTTTGTTTTACTCACTGTTTTCTGAAATAATTTTAATTTATTTTATGTGGTTTTGTTTTTTTTACCACTAATTAATTTTTTGGTGGATCACTGTTTTCTGAAATTATTTTATTTTACCACTAGGCCAAGTTTTTTTTTATTTCGCTCACTGTTTTCTGATATAATTTTTACATTACATTACTTTAAGTTTTTTTGTTTTGCTTGCTGTTTTTTTTAAATTATCACTATATTTTGTTGTTGTCGATCACTGTTTTCTGAAATTATTTTATTTTACCACTAGGCCAAGTTTTTTGTTTCGCTCAGTGTTTTCTGATATCATTTTTACATTATTTTATTTGCCACTAGGCTTTATAATTACTGTTTTCTGAAACTATTCTGCTCTATTTTGTTTAATTTCACCACTAGGACATTGTTGTTTTTTTTTATCAGTTTCCTAAAATATAGTTTTTACATTTTGATTTCCTTTTGCCATTAACAGCCACATCTCAGACTAGTTTTAGAATCCTCTAAACTGCCAAAACTGTGTATGTAAGTGCTAACATCATCAAATACAATGACTCAAAGACTTGATGAGTCATAAATCACACATAAATAGACCGCATTCCTTCCCTGACTCCTCTGGCACAGATATGATGAGGATTTTAATCATGAACCTTGTCTACGCAACGGCCACAAAGCCCACTGGGCAGTCGTCTCAGGTGAGACTGAATACTCAAGACAAGTCACAGAGTTATACAAGGGAATAACACTTCAATCTAATCATTGTTTCCCGAATCCCCAGGTATATTACTAGGCTTAAGACAGGGGTGTGTGGACAGCAAACACTTCCCTCCTGACGTCACACTTCCCTGGCTTCATCTCTCTCAGAACGAAGCTTCTGTCTCTTGGCCGATGGATGGCATTGAAGAGGTGTTTGTTCTGGCGAAGCAGGGGAAGAGTCTCCGTTACCAGCTGTGGAAGTTTGAGGCGCTTACACAGAGCAACAGCCAGCTCAAGGAGATGGACCCTCAGAGAGCCGGCGATGGGACGCGTTACGTGGTTCCTCTCGGAGGCGTTCAGGACGGTCTGGCGGGACAAGTGCTTTTGTTTAACACAAACACACAGATGAGCTGATCAAAAACACCAAAGAAGCTGTGTCTGGAGTCGGAGTTGGATGCACACCTGTGTTTTCAGTCTTCATCCACTAGGTGTCCTTATAGATCACATGTTTGTAAAGCTGCTGAGCTAAAAATGAAGTGATTAAATTACTAAAACTGATGCAGTAAAATGTCATTATTGCATGCTCATGGCTACTGAATAGCTCACTTTGAAATTAATTTTTGATATGTTTTATCTTACCTCAAGGGCATCCAAGATGTAGGTGTCTTTGTTTCCACAGTAGTTTCAATTTTGATATTTTTAGGTCAAACCGTTTTTGTCTATTAGCCATATAATGGAGATTTATGGTCACCACCTCAAACGTGTGGTTACAAGAGGTAAAAACGATATAAATACTGTTCGTTTTCTCACACAAACCACTCGTTTGGTGTCTTAGGCCGTCAATGTGCACTTACATTTACGAGTCATTAAATAATGTTTAATTTGGACTTCTCTGTGCATGCTCTTTGAGGTGGTGACCATAGACCTCCATTATATGACTGACAGACAAGAACAGTTTGACCTAAATATATAAAAATTGAAAATACTGCGGAAACAAAGACACCTTGCCCTTGAGCTAAGATAAAACATACCAAACATACCAAAAATTAATTTCAAAGTGAACTATCCCTTAGGCTGGTTTTGTCGTCCAGAGTCACAAATGTGGATGAATACATTTTAAAAGCTGCAGACGGTTTTAAAGACCAATCTGTCATTTAACTTTGTGGTTAAGATGCTTCTCTTTTCTAACTTTGTCTGCTAGCGCAAAACTTTGTGCAACGATTCTGTCGGTTTTGAAAGCTGTATTTGTGAAGCAATCCTCTTGGCTAATCTCGTTCCCCTCAAACCGATCTGAGGATGCGAGTCATTACTGACGACCATCAGCAACAGGACAAAGTGTTTTTATCTGTTCTGATGTCATTCAGAACACGTTAGTCATATGTTGTGCAACTCTAGGAAGAGCTGTTCTGAACAGGAAATGATGCTAGAGGAAAACATCGCTTTGCAGGAATTGAACATTTACATTTAAAGTGAGCAGTGTCCTTGTAATCTAAATCACTTCCTCTCGAGTCTCGACTCACAAGAATGTTTTATTCAAGAGTTGAAATGTTTTGGAAAGTGTCTCTCATGCTCACCATGTGAAATATTATTACAATTTAAATACATTGTTTCAATATATTTAGAAAATGTCATCATAAATCATTCTGATATGCTGATTTGCTACCCAAGAAACATTTATGATTATTATTAATGTCCAAAACATTGCTTCTTATTTTTGTTTAACCCTCTGGGGTTGTTCGGCCCAAATGGATCCGAAGAATTTAAATAAAAAATTTTTTTTTTAAATCACAGCTTCCTCGGAATGGTCTGAAATTTGGTGACTTTGTTGATATTTGGTATTTGAACAAATACAGGGACAGGATGTGAGTAGTCTAAGTGGTTGTAAAAAAATAGTCACACTTGGGGACCCGCATGGAAAATGAATGGGAAATTGGCAAAAATGTGAAAATAGTGAGTTTTTTTGTGCGTACAATCTATAAATCAGCCACGATCTTAAAAAAAGCACACCATAGTGAAGGGGTGAAGATATAAAACATCTAGAGTGCAAAACGGGCACATCCACACACACACAAACACACTTTTATACACAAACACACCAACAATTTCAGATTATACATGTTTTGCATTTTTAAAATGCTCAGTTTGTCCATCCATCTCATTTCAAAAATTGCTTTTATGAGGCCTAGGCTTGACTCTAAAATGAAATGCAGCTTTAAAAATAAAATTTTTTTTAAAGTATTTTTTCTATTATGTATAATGGGGGGAAATTTTGCCATAATTATTGCATTAATACTAATGATAATTTTTTTTTATTTTTTGACATTTTCTCAAAACACCAAAAAAGAAAAGAAAAAATATTATAAAAAACGAGTACAAAAAAAAAAAAAAAAATCATGATTTTTTTTTTTTTTTTTTTTAAATATGAATCCCGCCCTTTGGGTCCATTTTTGGACCCGAACAACCCCGAGTGTGACTCTGAAACGAACAACCCCAGAGGGTTAAACAATATTTTTTCCAGAAAAAAATATTATTTGATTAATTGAAAGCTCAAAATAACCGCATTTATTTAAACGATTACCCTTTGTAACAATGTATTGACATTTTAGACAAATTTAATGCATAGAGCAAAACACTTAACCCCTAGTTGCTCCAGAGGCATGCGACCTCTGACATATATAGCAATTGTAAGTCGCTTTGGATAAAAGCATCAGCTAAATGAATGAATTTAAAGTGTATTAAACAAGAATGGTTCCAGTTTATTGTATTGGCTTTCAAGGCAACAATGATTGAAGGAGATGCGAGTACAAATGCTCCGCACGTCCTATTGCAATTAAACTGCCGTCTCAAACCATTAAATAGGCCGAGACGATCCAAAAAGGCAGCGCACCATCCAGTTCTCTTTCCAATTTAAAACATGTCATCTTAAACACCCTGTATGGTAGAAGGAAACCAATTTCAACACATTGAACAATACATAATACTTTACATAATCTGTAAACAAGGCAGTGTGTCTCCAGAGGAACGTGGTGTGAGATGGGGAAATACTGACAGACTGTGTGCAGGGGTGGAAAATAAAATCTCTGGTGCTGTATGATAAACACACACACACACCCAGCGGTGTGTGAACATCCCGTTCCGTACACTAACATCATCCAGGTGAGGTAATCACTTTAACACCATGTGTGTGATCTTGAAGAGGATATTACCGGATTATGTTTGAATATTTCAGGCAGCCTAAAGCAAACATGAAGTGATGATGGAAAAAAGTTTGGTGTCTTTTTTGTTTGTTCAAAGCTGACCACAGCATCTAATGACATCATCAATGGCCATTACACATATAATCTGATTAAAATCAGCAAAAAAGTTTCCACGATCAACCATTTCAGGATGATAATCGCGATATGTCATGAACACTATCAAGCTATCGAACTTTTAATGATGTGGGAAGAGGTCATTCTGGTGTGGGTATCATTACAAAAGCTCTTTGTATTTAAAGGAGTAGTTCACTTTAAAAAAAAACTTTTGCTGATAATTTACTCACCCCCATGTCATCCAAGATGTCCACGTCTTTCTTTCCTTAGTCAAAAAGAAATTAAGGTTTTTGATGAAAACATTCCAGGATTTTTCTCCATATAATGGACTTCAATGGGAACCAAACGGTTCAAGGTCCAAATGAGAGTTTCAGTGCAGCTTCAAAGGGCTTTAAACGATTCCAGACGATGATTAAGGGTCTTATCAAGGAACCATCATCATGACTCAAAAAAAGATTTGTTCATTTTGATGAACAGGAGAGTCCCGAATGTGCGTCACAGAACAGAGCAAGAAGAGCATTTGAGCTTATAAAACTTGAACGTTGTTATTTATTTATTAAATGAGCGATCGTTTCGCTTGATAAGACCCTTATTCATCATCTGGAATCGTTTAAAGCGCTTTGAACAGTTTGCAGTTTGCACTAAAACTCTCATTTGGACCTTGAACCGTTTGGTCCCCATTGAAGTCCATTATATGGAGAAAAATCCTGGAATGTTTTCATTAAAAATCTTAATTTGTTTTCGACTGAAGAAAGAAAGACATGGACATCTTGAATGACACGAGAGCGAGTAAATTATCAGAAAAAGTTTTTTTTTTTTTAAAGTGAACTACTCCTTCATACAAAAATAAAATCAGGTTAATGGTTGTAGGGGCAGATAAAGGAGGTTGACTTCTCAAACCCCTTTTAACCTAGAAACTGAACTGAACAGGTCAGCCTTAAAAACTAACGAAACAAGAGTGAACAAACAGATCAAACCATTCCATCAACACGTGTATCTAAATATCTATACTTGTTGAGCATCTTTGTAACTGTGGCTATTTTTAAAGAAACACTGCATCTAATTCTGATCAGTAAAGAAGAAGTATCTATCTATCCACGATGTGGGCGGTTAGTTGAGTGCAAAAATGTTTGTGACTAACTCTACTACTCCACCTCTGACCGAACTGTTTAAAAGGTTAAATCATGGAAATATCAAACACCATTAAGATTAGACGAGATTCCGCCTGCATCACCTTTCAGAAATAAAACGAGGTACTAGTTAGATTACGGAACTAAAAATCAGAGAAAAAAAATTATTCAGTAAATAAAAATTAAATAAGCACTATTTACATAACCGTGAACCCCCGACAAGGAATAAAAAAAAAACGTTTAGAAAAACAAAGCACATTCTAGTCAGTGTAATAGTGTTATCTTATCATCATACCTGTAGGTAAAAAAAGAGACAAGTGAAGTTTAAAGAATAATCATGATAGTTTCTTCTCATCTGTCTGTTTGGTTTCAGTGTCAGTGTATCTGGACTTGTTGTGGAGCTTCTGCAGGACCACATGACTAAAAAAGGAATGAGGAACGTGAGTTTTGAGTTTTTCCACTCGTGCTTTGTTGGCTTACTGTCACTCCCTCAGCACGAGAGCGCTCCTCTCTTATCCATCAGCGTGTTCCTACAGGCCGAAGCACGTTGGGCGCATCCATCAGGGTGAGGCGGGAGTCGAGTCTTGCAACATGTCACTAAAGATCTGAATGAGGTTGTCCAGACCCCACAGGTACCCGTCCTCCCGGTTCCCTTCGGCCCAGGGCGTCCGGTGGTCCAGGGTTTGGGGTGGTGGCAGTGGGATGGTCTTACCAAAGTCGATCATCCAGACTCGGGCCAGGCCTGAAGCGTCGTGCACGAACAGCAAGGAACTCCCAACCACCTGGAGAGAAACTTATGAGTCATGGTTTGTTTTGTTCAAGAGAAGACAATGATTTGGCCCAGGCAGGAAAGGATTTCTCAACATGTACAGAACCGATTCCTCACCTCGTGTGTCCTGAAAAACCCTGACGTCTCTAGAGCGCTGCGCAGCTCCGCCAGTCTCTGAAGATAACTCCTCTGAAACACAAACAGAACGCCAAGTATGCAGTAGCACGTCTCTGATGGGTTAACACAGCCTTCCGGCTGTGCAAAAATACACAACATGGCAATATTGCAGGAAACCCCTATTAAAGGGCCAGTAAGCGAGTGCTGTGGAGAGATGGCCGAGAGACAGTACAAAAGTGAGAAGCTCAGAGGAATATCACTGATCAGGCTAGAGTGGTTTCATTTGATATTAGAAAAGCTTTCCAGTGCTGGAGAAATTGTGTTGGAGCATTTTGGGTGTGGAAGAATGAGTTTTAAGTGTTAAAACTATAAATATACATAAAAAGTTACAGTCTGAAACATACTAAGGAAGGATTTATTGATTATACTTTATTTTAATGTGTCCTTGATCCAGTTTAAGTACTGTGTAATATAAATTAACTATACTACAGGTTTAGTTGCATGCGATTATACATAATTAACTGTTATTACCATAGCAAGTGCATGTGTAACAGACACGGTAGCAGTTTATTTTACAGTCCTGTTTCGTATGTACATACTAACTGCTTAATAATAACTGGGTAGTAACCCTGAACCTACCCATAAACCTGCAGTTTCCTCATATTAAGTAAATTCCTTGTATGTACAAACATTCAGGGCGAATAAACCCATTCTGATTCTGATTCTATTACTCAGAACTCTCTTATAGTAAATGTGCTGCAAGTACAAGTAAAATAAGGAGTAGCCAAAGACACTGTAAAAAAGTGTTAACAATTTATTAGTGTCAGAGAGATTCATAACTGCAAAGATATAAATGAACACTGGCAACAACACTTTTTTTTTGCTCACATTTAGTCCCATTCTTGGGGCTGTCAAATGATTAATTGCATCCAAAATAAAAGTTTGTGTTTACATAATATATGTGGGTGCACTGTGTATAATTATTTTACACACACATGCTTGTATATATTTAAGAAATATTTTCATGTATATAGATTTATATATCACTTATATTATGTATAAATATAAAAATTTTATTTATAAATAATATTTTTTTCTTAAATATACATGCATGTGTGTGTATTTATTTATATATATATATATATATATATATATATATTACACACAAAATAATTATACACAGTGCACCCACATATATTATGTAAACACAAACTTATATTTTGGATGCGATTAATCGCGATTAATCGTTTGACAGCCCTATAAAAAAAGTGAATAAAATTTGTTAATTTCCATGTCCTTATTTTTGTTTTATATACACACGTTTAAATAAAATTATGTATGCAAGTTATGAAAATAACATCAATAACTTGTGTAATATAAATATAATATATAGATATAAAATTATAAATATTTATAATTTAAAATTATAAATATAAATATATAAATATAAAATGATTTGAACAAAAAACAATAGTATAAATAATAATAAAATAAAGCAATGAATATTAGTTCCTATATTTGTCCAGTGGAACGGGTATTTCAAATGGAAAAAAACTTAATGTGTGTGTGTATTTTTTTTAAATATAGTAACAGAGTTGTTTATATTTAATATAGTACTATATTGTAGTTGACAACATTAATAATGCAGCCGAGGCTCTTGTTATTTAGAAAAACCTGTCATTGTCAGAACTGCCCTTCACAGAAATTCACCAAAAACCCCTCAGGAAGATATTTAGATAAATAAAACACTCTATGTCAGCAACTAAGGCTATTTTCATGGCAAAAATTAAATTACAAAAAAAATAAAATAAAAAAAAATAAAAATCATATAAATACAATAAAACCAAGCAAAAAAAACCCAACAAAAAGTCATATTATATATATATATATTTTTTTTTTAAATGAAACCTTTTCAGGCATAATCTTTTTCTTTTGCATTTTCACAAATATAATGCTAAAATAAATCATGAATGCCATTGGCTAAAGCTAATGAATTAAAACCTTTCCATTGAAACAACATACCAGTAACTGTGTGTTTCCATCCACAAAGTCCACCAAGGCCTTCGTCACCTGCTCCTTATGTTTGGTTTTTTTAAAGCTGGTGTTGCATGTGCCGTCTGCTTTCTAAAATAAAACACACAAAGTTAATGACAAGCTGAATTTTCAGCATCATCACTCCAGTCACATGATCCTTCACAAATCATTCTAATATGCTGACTTTGCTGATTTCTTATCATCAATTTGTTTTAAAAATCGAGTTGGTAGGTAGGTCAAATGATCGATTCATATTTAAAAAAAAATAAAAAATAAAATTTCCCCATTATAAATAATTTGGTGTTTAACAATCTTAGAGAAAGGGTTAGCCTTTGCAATTTTGTTTATGTTGATGCACTTTAATTAAATACAATAAATATATATTTTTAAAATATATTTACAGTTCGAAGTAATTTTGTTTTAAATGGAGGGGGGGGGGGGGGATTCAAATCAAAAATTTAGTTTTTTATAAAAAAATAAATAAAATTAAAATCTGATTTTTTTTTTTTTGGAAAACAAATTTAAAAAATAAAATAAATAAATAAATATAAAAAATAACATTTGCCCAGCTCTATAATGCTGCTTAATATTTTTGTGGAAAAACCATTATACATTTTTTTTTCAGGATTCAGAATGAACAAAGCTCATCCTGAGTGACCAGATCAAGTAATATGTCTATTTAATCCGCTACACTCCCACCTTGATGCCCTCGATGCGGAAGCCGAGCGTGGCGGTGGAGCTCAGCGTCTCCCTCCACTGCATGTATCGAGGTTTGAGAACGGCCTGCTGGGCTCTCTCCTCTGGACTGGGCGCTCCCGGGTCCACAGCCACCATTTTCTCATACATGTCCTTCCTGAGACGAGGACGCTCGCGGGCCTTCACCAGCTCTTCCTCCAGGTATGTCCTGTGGTAAATCAAACGAAGCCATCAATCACACCATTCACAACCCTCCTTCATTTATGACGTCAACCTCACAGAGCCATCCAGTTTGTCTGGTTAGGGCTGGTCTGGATTTGGGAGGTTTTAACAAATAAGCTTATTTGGATCATCTCTGTAAACATGAACTGATCATTCTGTAGGGGTGTGGCAATATATCGCAATACAAAAGTGCATCAAATGCATCATGGATAGTAACTATAGTACCATATTGTAGTTGACGACATTAATAATGCAGCCGAGGCTCTTGTTATTTAGAAAAACCTGTCATTGTCAGAACTGTCCTTCACAGAAATTCCCCAAAAACCCCTCAGGAAGATATTTAGAGCGACTGTTTTATCTATGTCAGCATCTAAGGCTATTTTCATGGCAAAAATTAAATTACAAAAAAACAAATATCATGTAAATGCAATTAAACCAAGCAAAAAAACAACAAAAAGTCATATTAAATATATATATATATATATATATATATTTTTTTTTTTTTTAAATGAACATATGATAAAAAAAAAAATAAAATCAGACAAAATCTTACAAAATAAGTTCATAAGAGAAATAACTCATATCACTGTATAATGTTGCACTGAATGTATAATAATGCAATGGGGGGATATTTGTGGGTCCTGATAATGCCAAAAAAAATGTCTGATGTTACCAGTAAAAAGTTGCCGACATTATTTTAAATACATCTTCTCAGTGATTCAGAGTGCACATTCGCCTAAAATAATTGTGTATTTTCAGCTTCAGAATCATCAATATTGTTATTCTGGTTTCTCTATTGTCTTGGGTTACGAGCACCAAGGCTATTCAATTACACACACAATACCAAATTTTTTTTTGTTAACGTTTTACCATATGTCTTGGAGTATCGCAATAATATCGTATCGTAATATGTATCGAATCGTGACACCTCTACTGATCTGTATTCTCACCTGCTTCCCATCTTGCAATCCATGATCGAAGGGGAGTCAAAGTCGGTCAGCAGATCATCCATCAGGTTGTAATCCTGGTCATTCTGCTGCACGACACCATAATAACCAGGTACAAAAGGCCGGAGGTTGTCATTCATCAGCTTCTCCAGACACTGATGTTCACATTCACAATACTTCTTCAACAGTTTCCCATACTCGCCCGCCTGGAAACTACCTACACACAAAGAGAGGCAAAAACAGTGTTCAAAATGATGTCTCAGATGCATTCGTCTCCTCCATTCATCCAGCAATGAAATGAAAATGAGTTTTTACCTGCATGGCCTGCGAGCTGAATCCAAGGATATCGTTTCTTAAAGGAAACCACAAAGGGAGAGCAATGCACCATGGTCTTCAACTTTTTCCACGATTTAGCCTGAAATCAAAGATCGCATATGCTCAGATCATCTCCTCATCCCACTTCAATCACATCTGTTTTCTCGAAACTATAAATACATTGGGTAAGAGTGCTCTGATTGGTCGGGTCTCTCGAAAGGCCAATCAGATGAGACAATTTCATAATAACAACCTTTATTTTCTATAGCGCCTTTAAATGTACATCTCAAAGCGCTGTACAAATACACACAGAGACATAATACACCGTAAAATAAACTAGGCCTGTCACATCCAAACGTTCCAAACGTTCATAAACGTTTGTGTTTACAAAATATATGTGGGTGCACTGTGTATATATATATTATATATATATATATATATATATATATATATACACAAAAACACACACATGCATGTATATTTAAGAAAAAAATATTTAATATTTATATCAAATTAATGATAATAAATTATATATAAATCTATATACATGTATATACAGTATATATTTAAGAAATATTTGCATGTATATACTTTATATTTATACAAAATTAAAGTTATACATAAATATAAATATTTGATATATTAATAACACATTTTTCTTTAATATATACATTCATATGAGTGTATTTATATATATAAAATAATTATACACACTACACACACACATATATTATGTAAACACAAACTTTTATTTTGGATATGAACACAAACTTTTATTTTGGATGCGATTAATCGCATCCAAAATAAAAGTTTCCTGTCATTAATGTTAATCAAACAACAAAAGAGATAAAATTACTGTAAATTACTAAAGATTAATCTAGATTTAATTCACACAGTGATTTACATTTGTTGATAAACCCGTTCCTAATTAAGAGATACTTATTCCTAAATAAGAGCGAATGGAATATGTACTTGTTTGTTAATAAATAAATAGTTGTCAATTCATGAGACTCTCTCATATCTTCATTTTTTTTATACTTAAAATTCATTGTTGTTAAGAAAGAATAGAATTATTTATTATGGTAATCAGTATCAATGATTTTGAGTTTCTGTAAAAACACTGACACCTTTCTTCTCAGGCATGGGAACGACTTTATCAGCGACACAAGGTCAGCGCGGCAGCCGTGACGCACGCGCTCTACAGATTACAGGTTATTGATTATAAAGCTCTGATCGATGAGGAATGTGTGAGTGTGGGAAATGACATAACTCGGCGGTTTGCAGGAGTGCTAGGATGCCTTTCATATTCACTGACAGATTCCTAAGATGTTTTTCTCTTTATCTTTTTTTTCCACTTGCTTTGACAGGAATACGGAAACAGTTTCCTGAATAATCTGTTTTCAGAACATGACCTACTTAATATGATGACACCACATTGAAAATATGGAACTTTTTTTCTCATTTAAACTATTTACTTAATATTTATGTAACTATAGCAACTAAAAATGATTCTGTATTCCCTTAAGAAGAATCTTCACTTACGGTCTCACTTTCAGGTCTCTTTCCCTTTTCTTTATTCCCCAGTACAATTCACACATTCATTCCCTTCTTCCAAACCATCCCCCTCTTTCAACATGTGCCCTGTAGAGTCGACAGCTCGCTCTCCACACTTAGATGTAATTCAGTCTGTCCTCTCTCTTCCTTCCTGACCCCCTTTGACGACACTATAGCCAACAGGGGACAGACGACACCTCATAAAAGACCCGTCTTCCCTCCTGTCCTTCTGCCTGGTTACACACACTCCTCCAAACTTCAGGAGAGAGGGATGACATTTCATTTCACTGTAAAATATATAGTTCACACTAAAATATGAACTGCTGTCATGGTGACGACGGCCGTGCCTTGTGGAGCGTCACAATGAGATCCACTCCTGGGTCAAAGGTCAGACCCACCCTGGACAAACAGAGACGCTGTATCTTAATGTCTGACTTATCTCAAGGACTTACACACACACACTGTTTAACATCCCGGGCTCATTTCTCAGGTTACTGCTGCTTTAATGTAACTTTTGATCAACTTAACGCATCCTTACTGAATAAAAGTTGGCTAATTTATTTTTTATTCTGAACCCAAACTTGACATGTAGTGTATCTCTCGCAGAAAAGACAGAAATGCATAATAATGAAACTTGTTTAGGTCATAAAATGTCATGTGGTGTGACTCCTCAATTGATATGGATTCATGATATTTGTAAAAAAAAAATATATATATATTTTAATAATAATAATAAATATATAAATAATAATATATAATATAATAAAAAAATAAAAAAAATATATATATATATATAAAATATATATAATTAAATAAATATATATATATATATATATATATATATATATATATTATAATATATATTATTATTTATGTGTGTGTGTGCCATGAAACACAGAAAGTAAACATGTTATTACTATTTACTTTCCTTGAAAATAATGTAAAGATTCAAAACATGAATACAATGAACACGTGTGTGTGAGAATGTCTCTTACCTGGCAAGCAAGACAGCAGACAGGCACAAACGTATGGGTAAAAACAAGCATGCACTAACAACACATTTAAAACACACAAGCGTGCAGAGACCCACGACTCCCGCACTGCCCTGCAACCACACATGCATCCGGGAAACAGACTGAGCCACACACACACACACACACACACACATCATGTGCATGGAGCACTGATACACTCAATCTCTCTCTCACTCTCTCTCTATGTTAATTCTAGGTCTCTCGCTCACATGGACTTCTGCTCAACTGTCTCTCTAAACGTATCAGTCCTTTGTCTCACTCGTCAGTCAATGCGTTCTCCTTCTCATATGTCCCCCTACACACTCTTATCTCTCTCTCTGATCCTAATCCATCTTCTTTCACTAGCTCTCACGGATGATACATGCACTCCTGCCTCATTCACTCCCTTCTTGCTAAACACTGACAAGATTATAATGAAGTGTAAAAGAACATGTAAACAATCTCATGACAGAATGAGAACATTATTATGCGGTTGGGTGTTCTGACTTACAGGCAACCAGTCATATTAATGACTGGGGACTAATACCAGGATTTTCTCCATATAATGGACTTCAATGGGAACCAAACGGTTCAAGGTCCAAATGAGAGTTTCAGTGCAGCTTCAAAGGGCTTTAAACGACACCAGACGATGAATAAGGTCTTGTCTAGGACCCTTCGAGTCATCGAAAAAAGATTTGTTCGTTTTGATAAACGAGTTTGAACTGGAGAGTCACGAACGCGCATCACAAAACCGAGCAAGGCGAGCATTTGTGCTTATAAAACTTAAACTTTATTTATTTTTTTAAATGACCGATCGTTTCGCTAGATAAGACCCTTATTCATCGTCTGGTGTCGTTTAAAGCCCTTTGAAGCTGCACTGAAACTCTCATTTGGACCTTGAACCGTTTGGTCCCCATCGAAGTCCATTATATGGAGAAAATCCTGGAATGTTTTCATCAAAAACCTTAATTTCTTTTTCTTTTTTTGGGCATCTTGGATGTCATGGGGGTGAGTAAATTATCAGCAAAAGTTTTTTTTTAAAAGTGAACTACTCCTTTAAAGGTTTTAAAGGTTAAATGCTGCTTTAAAAGAAAATTCCCATCTGACTTCATGGATCTTCTCTGTGTTCTCCTGACACCAATCATGTAAAAGACACTAAATAAATCATTTTAATAGTTTAGTAAATAATGATGACAATCAAATCATAATGACAGCAAACGCCACTAATGTAATAAATGTGCTTTTCTGGTCTGTTTGTGTTTGAACACGCTGTAAAAACCCCACCCACCCCATCACCACCTCCTCCGCCACTGCAGATATCCATTTTCCACTTCTCTCTTTCCCTCTCGATCTTCTGATCTCTCTCTCTCTCGCTCTAAGAAGCTCCTAAAGCATTGCACGCATAATAGAGATAAACTTGTCCAACAGCTTCACACAAAGCAAAAGACAAATGTCTTGCATTCTTCCTGTAAACTGCTTAAGTTGTATGGAGTGTTTGGCTTTGTCTGAGAAGTGGCAAAGCAAGCTTATCAATGCTTTACGTCATCACATGCTGTGTTGCGAGATACCTTCAGCATGACAAAAAAGTAATACACACAAAGCATCATGATCAGTGAAGTGAGGTGCGACACAGATTAAGAGATGAAGAAACAGAAGTGTGAAGCAACACCATATATGGATTCATGGTTACTTAGCGACAAAGGAACCGCCCACAGCTGAGTTTTCCATGACAGTGTGAGCGATGGTTAAATGATGACATCAGAACTTGTGTGTGTGTGTGTGTGTGTGTGTGTGCACGGGCCTGTGGATGTCAGCAGCTGAATGCAACACACTCAATTTTGGCTCATTCATTCAAAGACCACACAAAAATTTGAATATGCAGCTTGCATGACGCTAATGTACAGCAAACGCAAAGGAAAAACACTTGTAATTTGAACATACTAAATAATCCCTGACAGGGTGATGAGGAACTTTTGGGGCTTATTACATGTAGACTTAATATTTTGTTGCCCTTTATTTGTTTGACTTGGAATTATTTAATTATGTGAGATATGAAATTATTAGAGATATATGACAGACTTGCACAAAAGTGCAAGGATGCATTAAAGGATGCATTGCTACGAGAATTTTCAGTCACACTTCATTAAAGATTAAAGTCCAATTCTCACCATTAACTAACTATTAACTATGACTTTTGCTCCTAATTACGGCTTATCAATAGTAGTTAATAAGGAATTGTTAAATTTAGGTATTGGATCGGATTAAGGGATGTATAATAAATTAAGCAGAATAAGGCCAGTGTATATGTATATGTGCTTTATAAGTAATAATAAACAGCCAATATCCTAGTAATAGGTATATGCATGCTAAAATAAGCAACTAATAGAGAGTAGAGGAGCCTAAACTAAAGTGTTAAAGGAGTAGTTCACTTTTGAAAAACTTTTGCTGATAATTTACTCACCCCCATGTCATCCAAGATGTCCATGTCATTCTTTCTTCAGTCGAAAAGAAATTAAGGTTTTTGATGAAAACATTCCAGGATTTTTCTTCATATAATGGACTTCAATGGGAACCAAACGGTTCAAGGTCCAAAAGACAGTTTCAGTGCAAACTGTTTAAAGGGCTTTAAACGATTCCAGACGATGAATAAGGGTCTTATCAAGCGAAATGATTGCCGATTAAAAAAAAACAAAAACAAAGTTTAGGTTTTATTATAAGAAAATGGTCGCCTTGCTCTGTTCTGTGATGCGCGTTCGTGACTCTCCTGTTTGAACTCGTTTATCAAAATGAACAAATCTTTTTTTGTGTCATTTGGTTCATTCAACAAACGTAATGAACAAACTGACTCGGGAAAAGATTCGTTCATTTTGATGAACGAGTTCGAATATGAGAGTCACGAACGCGCATCACACCCTAACCCTAACCCAATTGGTTCCCATTGAAGTGCGTTATATGGAGAAAAATCCTGAAATGTTTTCATCAAAAACCTTAATTTCTTTTCGACTGAAGAAAGAATAACATGGACATCTTGGATGACATGGGGTGAGTAAATTATCAGCAAATGTTTTTTTTTAAAGTGAACTACTCCTTTAAGGCCCTTGCACACTGAGTCCGAAATTCATGTCCAAAATTTTCGCACGGTAAAAAATAAAAACGACCTCACGTTATGTCAATGACGCTTGCACACTGCCTCCAAAACTTTCGTCCGTAATAAAAAATAAAATACAAAATAAAATAAAAAAAATTAAATCGTGTTCGATTTTCTGCATTTTTCGCATCCCTAGCAAGCAGTTTGAATGGTGTTTTGACAATTCAGAGTCACCAAATCACAAATACAAAAAAACGCATTTGATAATTTCGGACTCAGTGTGCAATGGCCTTTACTGAAATTTCTATTAAAACAAATTTTGTTCTTTTGAACATTTCGTAACATCAAATAATCCAGAAAAACATGCATCATGGTTTAAGCAGCAATCCTCATATTAGAGTGATATGATATCTGAAGGATCATGTGACACTGAAGACTGGAGTAATGATGCTGAAAACTCAGCTTTGATTTACATTTTTACAATGACCATAGTGATTTTAAACTGTTTTCACAATATTACTGTATTTTTGATCAAATAAATGCAGCCTTGGTGCAAATTAGAGACTTTCAAAAACCTAAAAACCATTAGAAAATATGAAGGGTGGTGGTGTAAGATGTACATATGGAGAAAGATCCGGGAAAACAATCAGTGCGGGAAAGATGGAAAGATTACGAGGAGCCAGTGAACTTCCTGACTGATTCATCCTGATTCACGGATCAGCCAGACATGAACAAAACTCGCTGTATTTATATGGATAATGGGAGACTGAGTGGGAAACTGGTGATTAGCACAGATCTGCTAATGAAACGCCCACATGTGCAAGTAAAGCATTTTATCAGTTCTGTTTTTGCTGACGCTGGTCATATTTTCCAGCAACCCTGCAGACGAATAAGTCACTGTAAGACCCTTATATTCCTCAAACTGACTCAAAGCGCATTCAAAGTAGTATAGATTTGATCAGAATGTTTGTTCCTGGAAATCAAGCCCAAGGCCTTGGTGTTGCTCACGTCATGCTTTAGCACTCGAGGTTCAGCGACAGACAAGCCTACTCAGATCACTGAACGCCCGGTCAGTCTGTGAACGAGAGTTTCGGTTCAGATCAAGGTAAACAAACGTCTCTTCAGAGATATGAAGTCACTCAAAGCTTCAGCAAGTTTCAGATGGATTAGCCATCCGGACCAAAACTGACTGAGCACATTGTCTAACCAAGATTGAAGCGTCAGACACACGGGATTTGGGGGATTTTTCCAGCTGGAGTCTCATGTATCATTACAATGACTCTCACTCCTCCATTAGTCACATTAAATCAATCAGTGACCTTTGGAAATAATGTTTTTTTTTTTTCCAGAAACTAGAAGAGTTTCTATTCTTCATCTTCAGAGTTTCGCTCATACTTTAAAAACATCCCCGTTTACATTAGGTTTATCTTACTCACTTTAGTCTCCAACACCTAAAAGGCAAATATATGGTGTAGTTGCTAACTTTCCACAGAAAAAAATAAATAAAATCCTCCGTCAACTGTTCCAAGAGCCAAAAAAATATATCAGAGCCTGAACACGAAATAGTTTTCCAGACTAGAAATTATTTGTCAGAAAGATATTTCAGTAACCTTTTTGATGATTACTAAAAGCCAGACGATTTACATAAAATATCAGGTTCGTGTCAACGTACATTAGAGACAACACTTTTGCAGAACAAAAGCTGGAGATGAATAGATAATGAGATTAAAAATAGCTGTAATTTCTAAACAGTTTCACTGTGACTCAGTGCGTAAGCATCCTAATAATCTTCATTCTTACATGCCAACTGAAGCTATACTGTAGATCAACAACAAGTCAAACGCAACAGAGTTGTAAACATAATGCTGAGAAGTTCCTTACAGGCAAGAATAACTCATAATCACTGCGTTTAAAGGAACAGCAGGAGATAAGCAGCACATGACCTCACGTCTGCTACAGGACTTGACAATAAATTTGCTAATAAAGTTGTGCACAAACACTTATCAAGAGCCCTTCCCTAACCTTTGAGACAGACCCTTGGGAAAAAGAAGAGGCTACACTCGTAATTATGCATCCAAAAAGTGTTCAGTTTGCAAGTATATTATCTATCTATCTGCTAAATTGACTCATTTACATATTTATTACAAATATTATATACTTTAAGATAATATTATCTATCTATCTATCTGCTAAAGTGACTTATTTATAGGGTTGGGTATCGAGAATCGAGTATCGATTGGAACCGAGACTAACTTTTCGTTTTTCCCGGAATCGTTCAAAAGTTAAAAATTTCGATTCCTAGTTTCGATATTCACAGTCCGCCGACCGGAAGAAGAAACCGCTGAACAACACCAAATAAGAAGCGTCTACCGGAAGTGTTGGCATAACCGCGCGAGTCGAACATGAGTACCTTACGTCGGCGGTCCAAAGTGTGGCTTCACTTTTCTAAAAATAACGAAATCTTGGCAAAATGCAAAATTTGTGACAAAAGGAGTATTTTTACAGAAGGAGTATTTCCTTCAGAAAGGCCGTTGGTTAGCATGGTTAGCTAAACTTTTTTGACCCTGCCTCTTAAAAGAATCAGAATCGAGAATCGTTAGGAACCGGAATCGAAACAAGGAATCAGAATCGTTCAAATTCAAACGATACTCAAGCCTACTTATTTACATATTTATTACAAATATTATAAACTCTAAGATAATATACTTGCAAACTGAACACTTTTTGGACACTTGCAATTAATTTAATATATATTGTAGATTAAATTTATATTAAATTCAGTTAGTCGAACTTAATCGCTTATTTTTTTTACATACTTAAAGGGTTAGTTCACCCAAAAATGACAATTCTGTCAGTATTTACTTACCCTCATGTTGTTCCAACCCCGTAAGACCTTCGTTCATCTTCAGAACACAAATTAAGATATTTAAGATATTAAGATCGCTCCTGCATACTAGTCCATAGGCTTCTTGAGGGAATGACTATTGCGGTCCTCAAAAAGTCATCAAAGACATCGTTAAAATAGTCCAAGTGACTACAGTGGCTCAATTTTAACTTTATCAAACGACGAGAACACTTTTTGTGCACAAAAACAAACAAAAATAACAACTTTATCTCAACTATTCACTTCCTTCTCCATGAGCCTGTAGTCAGTTAACGTAGTGTGATTGCGTAGAGCTACGTCACACG
Source organism: Pimephales promelas (assembly GCF_016745375.1). Next base: position 2,734,801 of record NW_024121288.1, read on the forward strand.
TAGGCTCACTATTGGCCGACGCTGGTCATGTGTGTGATGCGTGTGATACAATAACAGAAGCTTACGCTATTAAACTAGTAACCTGACTCGAGGCAGAGGGAGAAATAAACGAATAGTTGAAATAAAGTCGTTATTTTTGTTGTTTTTACGCACAACAAGTGTTCTCGTCGTTTGATCAACTTAAAATTGAGCCCCTGTAGTCACTTGGATTATTTTAACGATGTCCTTTAATGACTTTTCAAGGCCAGCAAGTCATTCCCTCAAGAAGCCTATGGACTAGTATGCAGGAGCGATCTTAATATCTTAAATATCTTAATTTGTGTTCCGAAGATGAACGAAGTTCTTACGGAGTTGGAACAACATGAGGGTGAGTAAATACTGACAGAATTTTTATTTTTGGGTGAACTAACCCTTTAAGCAGGACACATCTTTACATTTAAGTCGTATTTTCACGACGACTCCAATTTTTGTCCGATTCTTACCAAAATTGTCGTTTTAAATGATCGATGAACGGATTTAATTTAAGCTTTTATTCACATATAAACATTCATCAACGCATCAAAGCTCAAGAGTTCGTGCTTGATGTGCGAGTACCAATGAGGTTCATTCTCGTGTTACGCAGCACGTTTGAGCTTCAGCAAGAGCCAATGAGGTTTGTTCTCGCTTGGTTGAGCTTCTGTCTATGTTTCTCTTCTGATCAATGTTTACATGCGAATAAAACCCTCAATTTAATCTGTTTATCGTACAAAGCCATCAAGTCTCTTTAGAAACTATGGATTAAACAGCTCAATTCATATGCATTAGTTTTACGATCACTTTATCGGCTTTTTGACACGTCAAAGTGGTAGTTGCGTAGCTGTCAATGGAGGGACGGAAATTATTGTTAGGCTATTATTAAAAAAAATATCTTAATTTGTGTTTTGAGGATGAATGAAAGTCTAATGGGTTTGAAACATGAGTGTAATGACAATTTTTATTTTTGAGTGAACTATCCCTTTAATAAAGACTAAAAGCATTTAAAATGGTAAAACTGGACACTTACCCCAGCCAGTTCATCGGGACTGCCGAACATACTGGGGGACAGACTGGTGGGCTCAATGTCACTGCCTGTGAAGTCATCCTCAGACTCCTCAAACGACGAGGCAGAGGATAATCCAGCAGAAGAGGAGCTGGAGAGTTTTCTGTGGAACAGAGAGGGCGCAGGGGAGCCTCCGCAGCCGCTGTCCGAGCAGGGCGAGTCCTCGTCGGGGTGCAGGTCCAGAGAAAACCCGCCCATGCTCAGCGTCAAATCCGTGATGCGCGGACTGTCCTGACCAGGACCCAGATCATCATGGGTGACTATTAGTTTGGGAATAATCCTAGGGAACGGGATCGAGACTTTATGCTCCCCTTCTTCTTCACTCCTCCTATCAGACGTTGAGGCTTTCAACGTACTTTTGGTCATTTTCTGTTTAGCCAACGGAGACGAACAGCTGAAGTCTACAAGAAAGTCTGGGGTGTTCAGGCACTGGGTTACATTTTCCTCCGAAACTCTGCCTGGAGTCACGGCACCTCCTGACATTCTTTCCATGTCCCACAGCGAGACGCAACACTCATGGTTCTCCTCCACCCGTCCTCCTTTCTGTCCGCCTTGGCAATCCGAAACTTGAATCTCGAAGTCCGTCGCGCGACTCAGAAGAATCAAGTTTTCGGGCGCATGTTGATTACCGGAAGAACTCGCGTTTAAAAACAGCTTTTTCGATAGTTCATCCACAGAAATCTTCCCCTGTTTATAATCGTCCCGCCAGAACTTCTTAACAGTCGGCAGCTCTCTGGTTTTCATCGGACTCTCGTTTAACCAGTCACCGGTGTGTGGCGAACAAAAAACTCCTCGCACGCGCGCTCGTACTATGGAGCTCGCGAGCGCTGCGATGCTGCTGCAGTGTGAAGAGTTGCTGGATGTTGATTGGCCCATCCTGCACACCGTAGCGATCCCTCACGCAGACCTTTAAATGCCACGCCCACTACTGGCTCTGGCGAAGGACTTTAACCCTGTGAAGCCTGACAAATAATAGTCAAACATTTTTTTTAAATGGAACAGTTTATTGTATATTTATATTAAATATAACCATATTTGATACGTCAAGCTTTTATGGTCCATATATTATCATATTAGAGAAAATGGAGCGATCACACTCGTTTTATTCACTCGTTTACCTGTTTTATTCAGGCGCAAACTTAGCAAAAATATGCAATTTGGTGCAGATGTTATTTCAATTCAATTCAAATTTATTTGTATAGCGCTTTTCTCAATACATATTGTTTCAAAGCAGCTTTATTTGTAGCAGTTATTTGTAATTATTTGTATGGCCAAAAGTTGAGATACAATTTTGATAGCTTAATGTAGCCTAAATTAATGATATTTTTTACAGTAGCCTATATCAGTTGTCACTCAATACCTCCTAATAGCCAAAGTCTTATTAGTCTAGATATAGTTTAATTGTGCGGGGAAAAACACATAATGCAATGTGCCAATGCGATACAGTGATGTTTGAGAAACAAGTTTGTTGTATCACAGGCTAGCCTATTTTAAACTTACATTCTAACATGATATTTAAAGATGTAAGACATTGATAAACAAGTTTGGGTCACCATTGACTTCAGTTCTTAAGAAATAAGTAAAAATGTTTAAGCTTAACCTAAACCCAAAATAATATACTTTTACAAATAGCCTATTAAACAAACAAAGTTATAAAGTTTAATATGTGACTTATAAGTGATCCCAACACTTACCAGAAGAGCTCTTCTTCAATAAAAATGCCATAGCCTATAAATCATGAGGGGGGAATGTTGAACGAACTTGGTCATTTGATTGAACAAGATTATGACTGTGTTTCTGTATGGTTTACATTATTGTCATCTGGGTTGTCTTTGTCTCCCTCCAGTGTTTAAAGAGGGAAAGCACATGTCTAAAGATTGAGCAAATTTCGCAGCATTTTATGTTGTTTTTTTCCACCCTGATAAAAGAAAGAAGGTCGTTATGGATGGAAACGACATGTCAGTTAATAATGCTATAATTTTCATTTTTGGATGAACTAACAAAACAGCATTTGTAAAATCTAGCTACACTGCACTGTCTGCACCCTAACATATTCTTATTTTGCTCAGCTTTCAAACAAACCGTGTTACAGTAATGACCACAGGACACCACATTCACCACAGGGTTATTCAATAGATAGTATAAAACCACAAAAGAGCAAGAATAAGTGTTGCATTAGTAAAGAAATTAAGTGTACATGAATTTAACGTTACAAAAATGTAACAATTAAATAAAATGGAAGAAAATCGCATTGTGTACGAAGAGTTATGTAAGACTGACACACACACACACACACACACACACACACACACGCACACACACACACACACGCGCGACACACGCACACACACACACACACACACACACGCACGCACACACACACACACACGGATGTATTGTTGTGGCACAAGTTTCCTGCGATAGGAAGTGTGATCTTAAGTGTCAACAGCTCTTGCTTTAAGGCTGACGACAGACCAGTGTCGACGAGCCCTTCTGCATGTCTTTGTCTGAAGCAAACGTGACTATCAAACATTCCTGTCTGATAAGCATTGTGATTATTTACCCTCATATTTACTATTTCTGGAATTCTGCATCTAATTAAATGTTCCAATTTTGAAATTTTAAACAAATTTATAAAATGACGCATTAAACTGAAATTAATTAAAGTGAGGGTATAAACTTTTATGTCATACAAATATATATTTTAAAACATTACATGCGTTAATAATCTATCAACAAAAATATTAAGCAACATGTTTTAATTTGTTATAAGAAGAAGAAATGCAGCAGATGATCTAAATGTGACACTGAAAGACCAGACTTTGATCACAGAAATAAATTAGGCTACATTTTAAAATATATTCACATTGAAAACAGTCAATTATATATTTTACTGTTTTTTTTTTTTGTTGTTGTTGTTTTGTTTTTTCTAATAAAATGTAACATGACTGTTTAAAAAAGTTTAATGTTACAGGACTCAATACTAAATTTGAATGTACCGGCTTCATACACTCCTTCGTATGTTTGCTGCATGGAGAACATGTCATGTGCCGATGTTTTACAGTATCTTACGCATTAGTAACCTAATGAGTCATTAAAACACACCCTTCTCAACAACCTTTGATTTGCATAGGAGAGAACTGGACATGAATCATATTGAGGATTATGATTTATGAACGTGTATGGGCTTTAGTAAGATGCTGATCTGAGGCCTGTATGACTCCTCATGCTCCCGATACAGTGTAAGAATGAGCACTACATTATTAATCACATATAGGCAACATTTTGTGTGATGATTAGGCTACAAAAGCAAAACTAATGTTGAAATTCTCGCAGGTTACGATAGTGCGATGACACCTAGATGATTAAGAGGAGTTTTAGGATTAAATATGGACAATTACAATTTTCCCATGTTGCTCAACAAACAGATTATACCGGAGGATGATTGTCATAGTCTACAAATATGTCATGAAACTATGAAATGGATGAAACTGATCTGTTCGATCAACATTATTATTAATTTGTTGTATTATTAGGCTAAGTGTGTAACAGTATATTACCCGTTGTATGTCATAATTACTTTTTATAATATAATTTAATGTCATATTTGTCAAGTTTTTAGTTTGTTTATTCATGTTTTAGGCTTGTTTTTTATCTGTTGAGTTTCTGTCTAAGTTTGTTATTAGAGTCCTCCTTGTTCCTCCTGTTTGTCTCCATGGTTATTGATTTGATTAGAGTATTCTGTTCAGGTGTGTGTTTATGTCTCGAGACCACTATAGCTGTGTCTGAAACCGCTCACTCGTTCACTCATTCACTAATCCCTATATAGTGTATGGCATTTGAGTGCACTATATCTGCAAGGAGTGAAGGAGATGAAGTGAGTAAATTCGGACGCTGACGTTTACACTGTGCGTCGGAGAGTTGGAGCTGTCGCAGAAAAGGCTTTGTCACGCGTACTGATAAAACTCCTTTTATCTTACATTACCTAGTTTATAAAATAATATTAACAACAATAACAATCATAATGACTTTATTTTGTAATTATACCTCCGTGCCAGCTTTGTAGTTTCATCGACTGAAATTGTACATTAACTCTCACGTTCACAGATGACGTGTCGTCGAGCGCCCTCCGGCGACCGTTATTATGTTCAAAACGACGATTAACGGATATTTTTCAAATCCTCCACTGTAATGTAATCTCTGGTTTAAACTTGCTCGCGCCGAACTTTCATGCGCGCTCAGTTCTCTCCGCATTGGATTGTGGGAAATAGGGCTTCAGCGAGTGTACATCGAATGTACACTCGAATTCAGAGAGGATTGTGGGTAAAAGTAGTGAATGAATGTAGGGAATGATGTCGTTCACTCGGACACAAATTCGGACACCACTACAAAATGGCCGACACCCGATATAGTGCACTATTTAGTGGATAGGGAGCGATTTCAGACACAGCTTATGTCTCGGTCTTGTCACGGCCTTTGCTCTGGTCTCGAAGCTCTCGCTGTCTCAGACCGACAGTGGTCAGGGGATTTAGCAATACAATACAATATCCACTCTCTCAAATTTTCCCAAAGGGCTCCTGAACAAACAAATGACTCGATTTATCTCAGGAAGGGCAAGGCATTGCTGATGATGCCATTCAGTGATTCATGCGTTTCATTCAGTGGTTCATTAGTGGAACGACATTATCAGCATCTCTTTTTCGGTTTTGCTCCTGGTTCTACTTTTCAGATGTGCTGGTGCTCACACTGACCTCCGCTCAGTCCACACTGTGACTTTCAGATCTGCTTTCGCTGTGGAAGTGAAGGTGTTGGTGAATGAGCGCGTGTGTGAATTCTCATCCGTTTTCTTTGGTCAGTTTAACGTCCTGGAAATTGAAGCACATCCACTTCTGAACATAAAGCCTACAGTTACTTCATTTTCATTAAATCATATTAATTATTTGATATTGTACTGAAACTCGCATTTGGACTTTGAACAGTTTGGACCCCATTGAAGTCCATTATATGGAGAAAATCCTGGAATGTTTTCATCAAAAACCTTCATTTCTTTTCGACAGAAGAAAGAAAGACACGTAATCCCACTAATCCTTTAATGCTGGAGTTTCTTCTTTCAGGAAGTATTTCAGCAGAACATGGAAGCGTCAAGGTCTCACAGCTTGGTCGAGTTGGCATTTGTTCAGTTTGGTGCAGTTGTATTAATGTTCCCATAGACTCAACACCATGACGCAGCATCAGGTTCCCTCAAAAGGCAACGTCTTAGGGCTATGCATGTGCGTTCTTCTTTAGACAATTCAAATTAATGAGAAATTGTATTAAATCAAAAATAATAATCCCAATTTCAATATCAAGGCAAATAATGAATCACATTAAAAAGTCTTCAAATTAAATGTCATTTTCTTCTTTTAATATATGCTTCCTCTTGTCGTTCTAAAACGATTCATTCGGTCCAAAGAGAACTATATAAGGCATCAACTGAAATTGTTTTAATTTTGGCACTATATAATCGCACAAAAACTAAACGATATCAAGTTATATCGTACAGCCCTAGTTTCGAATTCAGCAACAGATACTTGATTTGTTCGAATGAGTCAGTGTTTAAACGAATAGGCTGGGTAATGATTCAATGACTCGATTTGTTTCAGAACAAATTGGTTAAATGAATGATTCAATGACTCACTCTTAAAGACAGCCACCTAATGGTATATTAATACTCTTCCATATACTTCTGTAAATACCTGTAGAATTGCACATTTACAAGGCATACTGATTAAAGTAGTAGTTCACTTTTAACAAAACCTTTGCTGATAATTTACATCCAAGATATCCATGTCATTCTTTCTTCAGTACAAGTCGAAAATTAAAACATTCCAGGATTGTCTCCATATAGTGGACTTCAATGGGAACCAAACGGTTCAAGGTCAAAAAGACAGTTTCAGTGCAAACTGCAAACTGTTCAAAGGGCTTTAAACGATTCCAGATGATGAATAAGGGTCTTATCAAGTGAAACGATCGCACATTTAAAAAAATAAAAAGTTTAACTTTTATAAGCTCAAATGGTCGCCTTACTCTGTTCTGTGTAGCGCGTTTATCAAAAAACAAATCTTTTTTCGTGTCATTTGGTTCATTCAACGAACAAAATGAACGAGTTGATTCGGGAAAAGAGTCAATTTGTCCATTTTGATGAATGAGTTCAAACAGGAGAGTCACGAATGCGCATAACATAGCAAGGTGAGCATTTGAGCTTATAAAACTTAAACTTTATATATATATTTTTTTTATAAATGAGCGTTTCGCTTGATAAGACCCTTATTCATCGTCAGGAATCGTTTAAAGCCCTTTGAACAGTTTGCACTGAAACTGTCTTTTGGACCTTGAACCGTTTGGTCCCCATTGAAGTCCATTATATGGAGAAAAATCCTGGAATGTTTTCATCAAAAACCTTCATTTCTTTTCAACTGAAGAAAGAATGACATGGACATCTGGGATGTAAATTATCAGCAAAAGTTTTTTTTAAAGTGAACTACTCCTTTAATTGCACAGTAGATTGAATAGTTATTGAAGATTATAGAATAAGGCCTAAACAAATCAAAATATAATAAGAACAAAAGACACAAAGTTAAGACATAGTAACTCTTAAAATATTGGAATCTGTTTAATGTGCATTGAAACCGGATTCAGCCTGATACACACATCAGATCCAGACAAGCGAGTCGATTTCTTCCCTCTGTGAGCTCTCAGAGCAAAACACACCAACACACACTCCTAATGTGCAGAACACACACGTTGCGAGTTCGTCTCAGTCGCTTTAAGATGCCTACACACTTCATCTATATTCAACAAAAATAAAGTGAATTTCGCCAAAAAGAAGAATAAAAATCTAAAAGGCAAAAACTTGTCTCGTTAGCACTGTTAGCTTAACCTAGCTCACGTTCGTTTTCCACTTTTATACTAAACTCGGACCTAAATCCCCCCACCAAAAAGGTACATAATAAATACTCGATGAGTTCAGAGTATCTTAATCAAACAAAAATATATCATCTATGTATTTAAGTGGATAAATTAAGTCGCCATCTTGCTATCTGAACGACACAGCATAGCTCATGTCAAGTTCTTAGATGACAGAATAGCAAAATCACTGTTATATGAATACAAACAGACATGATTTCCATAATCAGAGCGAAAGGACATTGTCTTGTAAATCTAGAGAGGACGAATGACCCACAAACCTCTCTGTGTGTGTAATACAGCGTCAGCATTGTGTAGCAGGACACATTGGAAGTGTGCGCTCGGCATAGATACAGCATCCCATTATAAGACTCTAGAGTGCAAAACTGGTGGTTTCACATTTTTACAAAGTTAAAACTTGACCATTTGTGATTCTCTGAAACTTAGGCGAGAAAGAAACCATGGGGTTTGTGATCCTTTCCTCTTTCCTCTTGAGAATAAAATGGCATTAAGATATTTCGGTGGCACACATTCCCCCATTCGCTCCATATACAGTACCAGGGAAAAAGCCTGGCTTGATAAATCGTCAAAATGCGCTATATATAAGTCACAGAGCAGGATTCTCCCACTCGTATGGCTATATCTCTGTGGTGTACGTGAATAAATAAACATAAAGCTATTATATATGCGTAAATGAACAGATCTCGACAGCTACTCTACACATAAAAAGATCACTACAGACTATCATACTTAAATCCTCATCGTACTGTTAAGATTCAACATTAGGCACTGAGATTTTTTTCGATTCATAGTGACAGGCTTTGTTAAGGGGTGTTTTTTTCTCTTCATTTTGGCTTGATTTGTTTTAAAAAAGTCCTTAGTGGAGAAGTAAAGGCCATGTAGTGTGTATATATACAGTCTTCTAATAAAGCACAGGGGGAAATGAAAGGTTTTCAGTATTATAAGCAAGTTAGTGTGTGATGTGTTGACTGAAGACGAGGGTCGTGAGAGTGTCATTTATCTCTTGTTCCCTTCTTTTGGTTATTGTTTTCCAGAAATTATGCTCTCTCACACACACACACACACACACTTCCCAGGCCGTTAGCCAAGTTGATCCTCGTACTGCTTCCTGAAACAGTCGCCAGCGGGGAAGAAGTCCCAGCATCGCTCCTGATACATTTTCCATACGTATGACTCCTAGAAAGAGAGAAAAATTCAATCAAATGTTGTAAATATTTTATTTTAAATTTGTTTAGGGCTGTCAAATGATTAATCGCGATTAATCGCATCCAAAATAAAAGTTTGTGTATACATAATATATGTGGGTGCACTGTGTAGAATTATTTTGTATATATATATATAAATGCACACACACACATGCATGTATATTTAAGAAAAAAATATTATTTATATAGAAAATATTTGTATTTATTAGGGCTGTCAAACGATTAATCGTGATTAATCGCATCCAAAATAAAAGTTTGTGTTTACATAATATATGTGGATGCCCTGTGTATAATTATTTTATATATATAAATACACACACATGCTTGTATATATTTAAGAAATATTTTCATGTTTATACTGTATATAGATTTATTTATAATTTATATAAAATATAAATATTTTATATATAAATAATATTTCTTTCTTAAATATACATGCATGTGTGTGTATTTATATAAAACAAAATAATTATACACAGTGCACCCACATATATTATGTAAAAACAAATTTTTATTTTGGATGCAATTAATCGCGATTAATCGTTTGACAGCCCTAATATTTATATCAAGTCAAGTCAAGTCACATTTATTTATATAGCGCTTTTCACAATACAGATTGTATCAAAGCAGCTTCACAGTGATAACATGAAAGTAGTACAACACAGATCAACAACATTGCTAAACACTAAATAACCCCAACTGAGCAAGCTCAAAGCAAGCCAAAAGCAAGGCGACAGTGGCAAGGAACCAAACTCCATCAGATTGGATGGAGAAAAAACCTTGGGAGAACCCAGGCTCAGTCGGGGGCCAGTTCTCCTCTGGCTTACATTCATATTGTTTAAATGTAAGTATTAAATATAAATATTGTTTATGAATTTATATTATATATAATATAAATTATATATAAATCTATATACAGTATATACATGAAAATATTTCTTAAATATATACAAGCATGTGTGTGTATTTATATATATATAAAATAATTATACACAGTGCACCCACATATATTATGTAAACACAAACTTTTATTTTAGATGCGATTAATCGCGATTAATCGTTTGACAGCCATAATATATAACAAACGATAAGTCAGTAAAAAAATAAATGTAGTTTATTCAGCAAGGAACGATGCATTAAATTGATCAAAAGTCACATTTATAATGTTACAATATATTTATATTTAAAATAAATGCTGTTCTTTTGAATTTTAATCAAAAACATAAAAAAAATCTTACCGACCTGAAACTTTTGAACGGTACTGTAATATATATTTATAATCTATGTCCTTTAAGATCAAAAATGAATTCTATTGTTGTTACAGTTTATTTGTAATTTTTTGTTTAATAATAAAGACACTGACCTGTCCTGTGTGCTCCGTCTCGTCTTTATTGATTAAGTACATCAGGAAGAACCTGCACGGCGGAAAAGACACGGTTTCAAAATAAGGAAACAAAATATTAGCTTGAACGGTTTCTCGATAAACAAAAGTATTTACAACACGCTTACATGTAGTTGGCTAAATTGTGCTCCTCCAACGTATGCGTTTCGAAGCCATGCGGAGTCGAGTCAAAGTAGTCACTTCCAATTCCACAGATGAAACACTTAGTCTTTGGAAAAACAAAAATATGATCATCTTTCGGTCGACTGTGATGAATAACACAAGTACACATTGCATTCTCAGGATTGCCAAAGGGGCGCTATGGCACACATTAGCAAAAACCTCTTCAACAGTCAGTTTCCTCTTTGGGGTAAAAGGAGTAGTTCACTTAATAATTTACTCACCCCCATGTCATCCAAGTTGGATGTCCAACACTTACAAAGTTCTCAATGCTTTGTTTTGCATGTACGGACCCTCATTATGTTACTGTGTTAGTGTGGGGCTATTTTGAGCCTTGTTAGTGGTATAAACTAGCGATTTCTTTTTACTTATTATATGCCCCCATTACTAGAGTTATACACTAAACAGTTTTTAGAGATGAAACTCTACATTTGATTATTATTAAAACAAATCTCAGAGAACGGTTGACTAGGTACCAATGTTTTATTAGACCAAAGGTTCATTTTGCGCCAAAGTTCTCCTTTAACACCAGCTGTACACAGGGCCTTTGACTAAACACCATTCAGCTACTTATTCGGTCCATAAAGCACACATTTACAACACAGAGACTTGATTTACACATAAAGTGAGCAGTTAGTTTTCTTTCTATGTCCATTTAGGGGTGGGCTTATGTGAAAAAAGCCCACTGATGTTGGTTACTGTAAGCGCAATAGATTTAAATGACATTTAGCATTCTTGAGTGAAGAATGAAAATATATCAAGAGCAGTTTTACCTCCATGTCCTCTCGGACCTGCTCCTGCTGATCTCTCAGCTCACCGAAGGCATCAATGATCAGACCTGCACGCAACACACACATCATCTCATCATGACAGATCATGTCAAAACTCAATTTACAGAGTGCTAAATAGCCCACAGTTCCTCACCTTGAATGATGGCCAGCAGGATTACAATGACGAAAAAGAAGAAGGTGATGTCGAAGACCACGCGATAAAGTTCATACTCGTCTCCAGCCGGATCCTCGATCTCATCTCCTATACCGCCACCGGCTCGCACACCCACGTACATGTGGAACAGGTAACACTGAGAGAGAAGACACGGTCACGGTCAAGCGGGAAATGAGAGAGTGGGATTCAACCAAACGTAGAACCACTTACAGTCATCATGTCGTCACACTTCATGTCCGGTTCATCCTCATCCTCACTCATGTTGTAGAACTTTCTGAAGAAGTTGAAGGCCACAACGGTGTAGAGGTAGACCACCACAGCCAGCAGACCCACCGTCATCAACAGCTAAAACGCAGTCAACATTCATATCTAGAACCGATCTCAGCCAAATATGCTGATCTCTGAGAGCTGTACCTGTTTTCCATTGTGGGTGACAGAGGACAGGATGGTGCGCAGGGTTTTGACGCCCATGGCGATGTCCAGCAGATGACAGGCGTAGAAGAAGTTGTTGTAGTGTCCAAGAAATGACATGACCATATACCAAACCAGATAGAGGAACGTCTAAGAGCAATACACAATCCAAATCAATGATTATTGTTATGAATATTATATATATATATACTGTATATTTGGAAAAAGTCAGTTTTGTCTTTACTGAAACTCACATTATCAGTGAACACCACTCCAAATTTCCAGATCTGGTATTTGATGTCGAAAGATGTCAACCTGTGGATTCATGATATTGTATAATGCAAAATTGTATACAGAATCTCCATCATGTTTATGAGTAGTTCGATCTTCAATAGTTCGATTCTCAAACAAATGACTCTTATGAACAGGTTCATTTTAGTGAATCAAAAACATTCCGCATGACCAAAGTAGCTCAATTCCCAAACAAATGACTCTTATGAGACTCGTTTTTAGTGGTTTAAAAATAATGAGTCGTATAGTCCAATCAATTCCCAAACAAATGACTCTTTTGAGACACGTTTTTAGTGATTTAAAAATAATGAGTCGTATAGTCCAATCAATTCCCAAACAAATGACTCTTTTGAGACTCGTTTTTAGTGATTTAAAAATAATGAGTCGTATAGTCCAATCAATTCCCAAACAAATGACTCTTTTGAGACTCGTTTTTAGTGATTTAAAAATAATGAGTCGTATAGTCCAATCAATTCCCAAACAAATGACTCTTTTGAGACACGTTTTTAGTGATTTAAAAATAAAGAGTAGTATAGTCCAATCAATTCCCAAACAAATGACTCTTTTGAGACTCGTTTTTATTGATTTAAAAATAATGAGTCGTATAGTCCAATAAATTCCCAAACAAATGACTCTTTTAAGACTCATTTTTAGTGATTTAAGAATAATGAGTCGCATAGTCCAATAAATTCCCAAACAAATGACTCTTTTGAGACTCGTTTTTAGTGATTTAAAAATAATGAGTCGTATAGTCCAATCAATTCCCAAACAAATGACTCTTTTGAGACTCGTTTTTAGTGATTTAAAAATAATGAGTCGTATAGTCCAATCAATTCCCAAACAAATGACTCTTTTGAGACTCGTTTTTAGTGATTTAAAAATAATGAGTAGTATAGTCCATTCAATTCCCAAACAAATGACTCTTTTGAGACACGTTTTTAGTGATTTAAAAATAATGAGTAGTATAGTCCATTCAATTCCCAAACAAATGACTCTTTTGAGACTCGTTTTTAGTGATTTAAAAATAATGAGTCGTATAGTCCATTCAATTCCCAAACAAATGACTCTTTTGAGACTCGTTTTTAGTGATTTAAAAATAATGAGTCGTATAGTCCAATCAATTCCCAAACAAATGACTCTTTTGAGACTCGTTTTTAGTGATTTAAAAATAATGAGTCGTATAGTCCAATCAATTCCCAAACAAATGACTCTTTTAAGACTCGTTTTTAGTGATTTAAAAATAATGAGTCGTATAGTCCAATCAATTCCCAAACAAATGACTCTTTTGAGACACGTTTTTAGTGATTCAAAAATAATGAGTCGAATAGTCCAATCAATTCCCAAACAAATTACTCTTTTGAGACACGTTTTTAGTGATTCAAAAATAATGAGTCGAATAGTCCAATCAATTCCCAAATTACTCTTTTGAGACACTTGAATTGGATAGTGATTTAAAAATAATGAGTCGTATAGTCCAATCAGCTTCAAAGGGTTTTAAACGATTCCAGATGATGAATAAGGGTCTTATCAAGCGAAACGATCGCACATTTAAAAAAATAAATAAATAAAGTTTTATAAGCTCAAATGGTCGCCTTGCTCTGTTCTGTGACGCACGTTCGTGATTCTCCTCTTCGAACTCGTTCATCTATTGAACGAATCTTTTCCAGAGTCAACTTGTTCATTTCGTTCGTTTGATGAACCAAATGACACGAAAAAAGATTAATTCATTTTGATAAACAAGTTCGAACAGGAGAGTCACGAACGCGCATCACAGGACAGAGCAAGGTGAGCATTTGAGCTTATAAAACTTAAACTTTGTTATTTATTTATTAAATGAGCGATCATTTCACTTGATAAGAACCTTATTCATCGTCTGAAATCGTTTACAGACCTTTGAACAGTTTGCAGTTTGCACTGAAACTGTCTTTTGGACCTTGAACCGTTTGGACCCCATTGAAGTCCATTATATGGAGAAAAATCCTGGAATGTTTTCATCAAAAACCTTAATTTCTTTTCGACTAAAGAAAGAATGACATGGATATGTTTTTTTAAAGTGAACTACTCCTTTAACATAGAGAATCCCATCCCTCCACAATTGACATTTGTTTTTGCTGTGGTAATGAATCACTTCTTGTTACTTGTATTACATATTGAAATGGTGACTTATGAGTGTCTTGCATCTTTCTGTACCATGTGAACATTGAGGGATCAGGCTGAGGCTTCTTCTCGTGTGTCATAGCGCTGACATCAAGAGATGCTAGATCCATGCCCAGAAGCTCAGCGATTCTTTCTCTACCGTAGATATCACCATACTTCTCAAGCACCTGCAACACACACACACACCATAAACACACTCAACATTACCGTAATACACAAAGGGAAACATCACAAGTATAGCAAACCCCTGACCTTTCTCTTGACAAATTTATCCCAGTAGTTGTTCGGAAAACTCCTGAGTGTGAAATAAAAGGGAATGCCGTTTCAGATCGCGCAGGGACACGTTTATAAATAATAATAATAATAATATAGCGATATTACGGTGTATTGAGGACAAGTCTGTCCCACTGGCCCTTGATGTCGTCATCTTCTGGTTGTTCAGTTACATACAGGCCGTCAAACTCCAGTTTACGGGCCAGCTCCTTCTCTCTCTTAAAGATGACCAAAGGAACCTGGACAAGTACAAACACAGCGTTAGCAGCTTATACTAGCTCAAACACCTGAACGGAGTTACAAAATAAAAATTCTGTCATCCTTTATTCAATATACATTTAAAAATTAATACAAATTTTGATTTGTTTTTCACACATGACGTAGCCCTCAAACCGTATTCACCTTATAGCCCTTAATCCTGTAATTGTGGACAAATGTGGGCACAGAGGACTCAGGTGTGATCCTAATTTTTATTTATTATAATTGTTATATCACTGTCTTCGATAAAGTTTTGTCTATCCATTTATGGTGTTTTCTTTTATTTTGGGGGTATTTTTTAATTTATTTACTTCAAAAAGTAAATGTAAATTATTTCTATGTAAATGAATTACTATTACTGAGCCTAATAACATCTGGCAAAGGGACTACCAATGAAAACTAGCCTTTGGGCTAATTTGGGTACATTTACATTTAAGAATGTTTATTAATGTACACTGTCCCTTTTCTAAATAAATAAATAAATAAATATGTAGTTTTATTTTTTTTAACTACATTAAAATATCATTCCAACAAGTTCTTAGAGCTAAAACCTGAAGATGAAGTGACTTTGCTGTCACCTGGTGTCACCCACTTAATATTGTAGAAAATTGTGTGTGTTCAGGAGGAAAACTTAGGAAAAGTAGCCAAGTCTTGTACCGCTAAGATCAAGGGAAGTATTTTTTAAAAATAAATCAAAACTATTTTGCCCACATTTGTCCAGAATCCGGTTTTAGGGTTAATGCACAAGTCATATGGACAACATTTATGATGTTTTTATGGTCCTTTTTTCAACTGGAAGAGCAGCGTCGATATTCTACTGAATACAGTGAGCCCCTGACCTTCAGACAGTTGTAGCCGATGATACAGAGGAAGGAAATGATGGTGTGTAAGATGGAAAAGAAGGTCATGGCAGGTTCCATATATCCAGTGCTCTCCTCCAGGAAGTAGTAGACAAACCCTTCATCGTCATCTTCCTCTTCACTAGAGCCTTCAAACACCCCAGATCCCTCAAACACACCAGAGCCTTCAAACACACCAGAGCCTTCAAACAAACCAGAGCCCTCGAACACACCAGAACCCTCAAACATGGCCGAACCCTCAAACTCCTCCTCCTCGTCTCCTGGCCTGTCAGACACCTAAAGAAGGAAACAGCTGACTTGAATACAATTTGTTCTCATTACAGCAAATTACAAGGCTGCACGATTCTGGATACATTGAGAATCACATTTTTTGTGTTAAAAATAGAGATCACGATTCTGAATCCACCTTATTCCTGACCTTACTGCGTTTTGAATTATGGGCGGCACTTCCGGTTTGGGGAACTTTCATTCAAAAAGGCTGAAACGAATCATTTCAAATCATATGGTCGCCCTAGAAATAAAGCTGATCCGTCAGTTTGACTGGATGAGCCGTCATTTTTCCTTCATGATTTATGAGAATAACGTTGTACTTGGTATTTTAACATGACATGTTATAAGAAGAATATCTATGGCAAGAGCTCTTCAGTCGCTGCTTTCTTTTCCTCATGATGATTTTGATTTTTTCCTTTGCAATCTGCTGTAAAAGTGTGAAAAATGGACACCATTTACGGCACATTTGTGGTCCGTTCTCCCGAATTTTATTTACGATCTTCTAGGGATGGGCAACGATTAATCGCGATTAATCGCATCCAAAATAAAAGTTTGTGTTTACATAATATATGTGTGTGTAGTGTGTATAATTAATTTGTATATATAAATTCCCACACATGCATGTATATATTTTAGAAAAATGTGTTATTAATATATCAAATATTTATATATAATATTAATTGTGAATATAAAATATATACATGCAAATATTTCTTAAATACATGCATGTGTGGGTATTTATATATACAAATTACACAAACATATATTATGTAAACACAAACTTTTATTTTGGATGCGATTAATCGTTGCCCATCCCTACGATCTTCCATTAATAATTCACTGGAATCCACAAAGAATCTCACGTTATTCACGTCTCTTTCCAGGTTTGTTTTCACAGGTAAATGCAATTTATAATCTGTCAAAATGATGTAAGTTAATGAACATTTTTGATGAATGCTTTGTTATACAATACAGATATATATTTGCCTTCTAGAGTGATATTTAACCAAAGACTCGCGCTTTTTGAGGCTATTTATGAATTATTTTAAACTTTTAAATTTCATTTTAATGTTCGATGGTTGAAGGGTGTGTCGATTAATGTCATCTCATTGTGACACTTTAACATATTGCGTTCATAGTGTGAGCCTTTCACTGTTTACAGCTTAACGGAAGGGAAGGGAATTCGCGCAAAGCGTCATGGGGTGTAGGAATAAGGTGGATAGACAAATCACAAGTTAGCACATCTGTAAAATAGGCAAATTAGCGAATCTGCACGATTAGGGACTTTATTAACTACATAAAAAATATGTTTATAATGTGTGATTAAAAAAAGTGACAGCAAAATTAATAATAATGGTTTCCAAAAATTAAATAAATGTAATTGTACTCAAGCATGTTTTTTTAAATATATATATATTGTTGACAGCACAACACAAAAGAATACGTCTGTAAATAGAATTAAAAACTCTCATAATTAATCCTATGATTAAACAGTCTTTAGAAATTTGTGAATGGTAGCCCTCAAACCGTATTCTCTTTATAGCCCTTAATCCTGTTGTTGTGGACAAATGTGGGCACAGAGGACTCTGGTGTGATCCTACTTTTTATTTATTATAAATGTTATATCACTGTCTTCAATAAAGTTTTGTCTATCCATTTATGGTGTTTAATTGTTATTTTGGGGGTATTTTTGAATTTATTTACTTCAAAAAGTACCATATTTTCTATGTAAATTATGCTTATTTTTATGTTTTATTTTTTTTAACTTTTTAACTACATTAAAATATCATTCCAATAAGTTCTTAGAGCTAAAACTTAAAGATGAAGTGACTTTGCGGTCACCTGGTGGCTTATTTTGGCTTATTTTAGAGTGCTCTAAATTACAGTTTTTCCCATTCATTTCTATGGGTGCCCATTTTTCACCCACTTAACATTGTAGAATTAAGTAAAAAAAAATGGTAAACTTAGGAAAAGTAGCCAAGTTTTGTACTGCTCAGATCAAGGGAAGTATTTTTTAAAAATAAATCAAAACTATTTTGCCCACATTTGTCCAGAATATGGTTTTAGGGTTAATGGGGGGGTGATGTTGATGTGTTCAGCAATGAAATATGCTAAACTTATTTCATTAACACCTTAAGGGCACACATTAACTAAAACCAGATTTTGTAAAATGTAAAATGTTTTTATTGACTATTTTCGGGTCCCCAGATCCCAGTTTTAAAATCATACGGACCCTGTAGAAGAGCAGAATGAAGTTGAGTGCAAAGGAGATAAAGAGAGCCAGGAAGCGCAGGTTGTAGAAATTGCGAGACAGATAGTTCTAGAAGAAGAGAAAGTAGTTTTAGATGCAGGTAGAATCAAAAGTGATAAATGAAAAATATAATAACTGTGAATGATGAGAAACAATGTACAACACAATTACCATGAATTTGATTCTTTGCACTTCAAGCTCATTCCAGAGTTCAAAGCCTCCTTCCTCTTCCTTCTTGCCTTTCTTTGATTTGACCTTTTCTTTAATCTCCTCTGGCTCTTCTGGTTTTTCCTCAGACTCGGGTTCTGCTTCCTTCTCCGCCTTCTCTCCATTTTCAACACTTTTGATAGACAGAAGGATTGGTCAAAGAAAATACAAACAGCATTGGTTTTTATATTGTTATGAATAGGACTTTACATTTGTTCTCGAATGAAAGACTTTGAATTTTGTTTCTCCATTACTCACTCTGCTTTTTCGGGTTCTGGGGCTGCTTCTTCCTCTACTTTCTCCTTCTCGGCTGCTTCTCCCTCTCCTTCTTCAGTCAGCTGAAATACCCGACGAAACAATGAGGAGAAAACAAGAATGTTTCGAGTAAGAGATTTAGACTGTGAGTCAACAAAGCAATGAGGTCTTCATAGGGTCCGAAATATAAGCTTTTGAACGCCATTTCAGCTAGCGTCATAGAAAACATTCATGTTACAGTTCATCTCCTACAGATTTTGTTGGTGATTTGTCTTTTTTACTGTTGAACACAATAGGAACACTTGTATTATTTCCACCCGCTCTGCTACTGACGGCTGGGGTCGCTCGTGTTTGTTTCACCTTGTTTCCCCAGGTCACACACTTCTGATCTTAAAGGAGAACTCTGGCGAACAATGAACCTTTGGTCTAATAAAACATCGGTACATAGTCAACCGTTCTCTGAGATTTGTTTTCATGATAATCGAATGTAAAGAGTTTAATCTCTAAACTGTTTAGCGTATAATGCTAGTAATGGGGGCATATAATAAGTAAAAAGAAATGGCTAGTTTATACCACTAACAAGGCTCAAAATAGCCCCACACTAACACAGTAACATAATGAGGGTCCATACATGCAAAACGAAGCATTGAGAACTTTGTAAGTGTACAGACCGTTTAATAAGAAGATACTTTATGAAGACAGTTCACTTCGCGTATACAGACAGGAGCCATCTTAAAAAAATCTCGTCTCGATAAGTCAATCCCCGAACGACGTTCATACAGTTCAGAAGTTCGCTGAACTTCATACAGTTCAGATCACTCAGCACGACGTTCGTGGTTTGACTTATCGAGACTATTTTCTAAGATGGCTCCTGTCTGTATACGTGAAGTGAACTGTCTTCATAAAGTATCTTCTTATTAAACGGTCTTTTCATCGACCTTCTCAACAATACAATTATTAATATAACCCTCCAAAGCATAGTTAAGGCCCTTTTGGTGACTTCGAGATGATATATAATCTTTCTGTCTCCAAAAATCACCAATTGCCTCCTGTGAAATGTCTCCTACGTTGACTGCTGCCGTAGCGCCTATCCCTGAAGGTTGACCGTGTGTTCGAGTGAGTGGAGGGCGCGTGGCTTAGCCATAGATCAATTAAAGAATCCTACTGAAGACACAACCGAAGGTGCGTTCCATTCGACCGTAAGTGGACTGCGAAGTGGACTTCACAGGGTATTTCACCATCTTAAGTGAGATTCCAATTCGAAGGGAACGAACATGTTCAGTTCGAAGGGAACATCGGTACATCACTTCACAGGAAGTTAGTGAAGTCCACTTCAACTGATATACCGTGTTCAGGGAGTAGGGAGCAGTGAACACTGCCTAGGGACCCTGTCGAATGGGACGCACCTCGAGTCTCCTGGTCTTCGCTACAAAACCAAGCAGCGAATCAGCATGGGGATATATTTCTCCCTCAAGCGAAATTCCCAATTACATGGATTCGTATTGAAACCACTGATGATTTGCCATTGATAAACAATCAGGCTAGAGTGCAAGCACTAAACTCTTTTGCTCACCAGCTTCCTCTTCAGCAATGGACTGCCTTCTGGAGTTGGAGGCTCCTCTGGCTCAGTTTCTCCCATGTCTCCAAGACCACCATGAGGACCAAAACCAGGCCTTGCACCATCTTCCTCTTCTCCCTCTTCTGCTTCATCCTCTCCTCCTCCAGCTCCCTCCTCTCCTTCACCAGCTCCACCTGATTCCTGCACTTTTCTTGCACCTGGCTCTGGAGGAAGGTCATCGTGCACCTCGTCTTGAGTTGGGTCGGGCATGTTGGTCAGAATCTCAGTCAACGTCATCTTCTTCGCTCCCTCCACCAGGCCTCCTCCGAAGAGGGTGTTCCAGATGAGCATGAAGAAACCTCTGCAGACGCTGTAGATGAAGTGCAGGATGCCGAAGAGGACGGTGTAAAGGAACATCACCAAACCGACAATCATCTCCTTTATGGTCATTTTCCTGATTTTGCGGTAACGCCGTCTGAGATTGCGGAAAGTGAAGAGGCTTATGAAGTCCACGACGCTCTTGATGAAGTCAGAAAAGGCCGAGCTGGATTCGGGTGGTGCTTCTTCTCCATTCCCTTCTTCTCCTTCTCCCTCTCCATTTCCTCCACCACCGCTCTCCTCTTCATTTTCTTCATCCTCATCTTCGATCACCCCTTCTTCTTGCTCTGAGATCTGCGAGGCGATGTTCATCTCAAAGATGGTGTCCTCACAGAAGTTCACAAAGAGCTCCATCTTCTCAGATTCACAGCCCTCATTGACGACGTCAAAGATGAACTGTCGCTTTGACTCTCTGACCTGAGGCATCTCCCACTGGTTGCGGTTGGCCTCGCTGATTTCAAAGTAGATGCGCTCGATCCTCTTGCTGGCACCCATGATCTCGATTCGGCCCAGGAAAGGGCGAAAGTAGTTCAGCACGCTCTCGGCTTGCTCCAAGAAGTTCTGCAAGCGGGTGTCGTGCGGAACGTGCTCGGAGAGGTTGGTGAGCAGCACGGCGATATTGAAGCGATGTCTTTGGCCGGCTCTTGGAAGCGATCGGCAAACTCCTCAAAGTTGATCATCTCGTTCTCATCAGCCTCTGAGCAAGACAGCAGGAACTGGATCTCAGAGGGCGTGTACTGTTTCTGACTGTCCATAGCCTTGGAGAAGTCTTTTTTGGAGATGAGGCCACGAGGGTCCGTCACATAGTCACGGAAGGCGTCCGATGCCACGATATCCTTCAGTTTGAGGAACATGTCGAAGAACTTGAGGATCATCTCTACATTGCTGGATGACTCGACCAGCATGTCAACCATCTGGCGAGCAATTGTGCCATTCACAATATTACCTGTAAAGGAGCAATAAAAACAGGCCATAGATCTGAACTGAAGTCTTTACAGGTTTGTAGGACACCTGTGAACGTTAAATAAATATGTCTTACCCTCCAGTAGAGAGAGAAGCATCACCACCATGTCCTTTTGCAGATCAAGAAGCTCCTTCAACAGACCAATTGACTGGAGTCCTGGGTTTACACAATCAAATTCAGACACACAACAAAATAAAGCGTTATCCACAAAATGTCCTAGTTTATACAGTAATTATAAAGACATTTGGATTCATATTAGAGCCCGACCGATAAAGGATTTGAGGCCGATACAAATATTTTTTGGTTTTAAAATCCGATATATCGGCCGATATTTATTTATTTTTTTCAGAAACGCGCAACAAAATATTAACAGATTTCCCTAACATTAGTTATTTATGAGTTTTAACTAAAATAATATGATAATGCATTTTAAAAAGGAACTTGTTTCTTTTATTGTCACAACAGAACAGACTGACGATAGCGGCATTAGCTAGCTTTATGGTTAGCTAGTCTATGATGAGCCATAATTTAGCAAAGGATAATGTCATACTGCAAATTGTAAAACATTCATTTTCAATATAACAGGCCAAGGAGAGATGACACGTCTCATTGCTATAACTGTCACGCGCTATTAAAGAAATACTTCAGTCACATTGACAAAAGTTAAAAGGATAGTCAGTCAAGTCAACTACACTGTAAAAACGTAACGTAACTATATTACTAGCTAATTCCGCTTCACCTCTCGGCTTATTTAACAGCAGCAAACCTGGACATGATATATGAGAAGTGATGGGGATGTTCTTTTAATTGTTATTCAAGCAATGTATGTATCGTGACCAACTCAACGAGTGTTGCCAACAGGAACGGTGTAGAGTGCCCTCTGGTGGACAAACTATACAACTCCAACACTCATGACATGGTTCAAGCGTGTTTCGTCCGTTTTTAATTTTATTTTGAAATATTCATTTATAGGCCATTATAACTGCCGATACCGATAGTTTGGAAAATGCCAAATATCGGCCGATAAATATCGATGCCGATATATCGGTCTGGCTCTAATTCATATATATATTAGACCTAGTTCTCAGTTTTTTTAATGATATGCACCATGAGACCAAGAGAGAAGTATCCTGATCAGGCGTAACTGCTTTCAGTGCATAACTAACATCTCTGGCATTGTATTTTGGGGGACATGGGAAACGGCACTACTGGGACAAAGTCAACCTACTCTCATCTTACCTCAGAATGTGTTCTACTCCAGAAAATGATCCTGGGTTTGCATTTATAAACACACACAAACATAGTATCACACACTGTAACCTATCATCTAACAGTATAGACGGAGATGGAAATGAAAAAGCCAGACGAGGATGTCGGATACTTTGCAAAATGAAATAATTCCTAATTTGATCATTCTATTTCAAGGTTTTTAGATGATGGTCTAAAGCATACTGTGAAGAAATGCCAGCAGACACATACATTCATAGTCATAGTCTTTCAATATAACACACAACACACTTACTAACATAAATAAAGACAAAAAAAAGCACAAAGGCCTGCACATATACATCAAGAAATATTGGATGAATCTCACAGAACCTTTTTGGTATGGTACATACATTTGGTATATATATATTCCAGCCTTTTTCCAATCAATTTATACTGGCAGCATTTCTCACAGCGAGCGTCAATGGCAGTGGAACAAACAAACTTTAGTTTAAGAGTTTTTATGCAAGAATATAGTTGCTTAGATATCAAATATGTGATTTTGCTCATCTTGACAGGTTTTGTGAGATTTTGCACAGTATTTTACAGATTTTCTGAGAATGTATGAGTCTAAGAAAAGCGTAATATGGTGCAGGTTGAGGGAAATACATTTCCTCTAGAAGTGAGCAACAGCAGAACAAGGCATAGTGACACCTCCCTCAGCTCCAATATATCAACATGAACCCAACAAGGTTACGAATGCTTTCAGAAAATCAACACTGATACAGTGGGAACGGAGGGGATATCCATTAAAAAATGAATCTCAATCTCACAAACAACTAAATTATAATAAATAATCCCTGCTTGGAGCATTATATAGACAAAACACTTGCAAGAAACGTGCCGACACATAAGCAACACGGCGGATCAGAAGCAGTAAAGAGACAGTACTGTGCAAGTTTGTGAAAGCAGTGCAAATGTTCTAAGACTGAGGCAAAAACAAAGATCCTTACGCCATTTCGGAGTCCTTGGTCAGGTGCATCTGGGGCAGGGTTACACATCAGAATAAAAATGTTACCCATAAACATTTTTAATACATTTTTGTATTGGTCCCACTCCCACTCTTTTGGACAAA
>NW_024121288.1:2759529-2902029 GCF_016745375.1 Pimephales promelas
TAAAGTTTTATAAGCTCAATGGTCGCCTTGCTCTGTTCTGTGACGCACGTTCGTGATTCTCCTCTTCGAACTCGTTCATCTATTGAACGAATCTTTCCAGAGTCAACTTGTTCATTTCGTTCGTTTGATGAACCAAATGACACGAAAAAAGATTAATTCATTTTGATAAACGAGTTCGAACAGGAGAGTCACGAACGCGCATCACAGGACAGAGCAAGGTGAGCATTTGAGCTTATAAAACTTAAACTTTGTTATTTATTTATTAAATGAGCGATCATTTCACTTGATAAGAACCTTATTCATCGTCTGAAATCGTTTACAGACCTTTGAACAGTTTGCAGTTTGCACTGAAACTGTCTTTTGGACCTTGAACCGTTTGGACCCCATTGAAGTCCATTATATGGAGAAAAATGCTGGAATGTTTTCATCAAAAACCTTAATTTCTTTTCGACTAAAGAAGAATGACATGGATATGTTTTTTTTAAAGTGAACTACTCCTTTAACATAGAGAATCCCATCCCTCCACAATTGACATTTGTTTTTGCTGTGGTAATGAATCACTTCTTGTTACTTGTATTACATATTGAAATGGTGACTTATGAGTGTCTTGCATCTTTCTGTACCATGTGAACATTGAGAGATCAGGCTGAGGCTTCTTCTCGTGTGTCATAGCGCTGACATCAAGAGATGCTAGATCCATGCCCAGAAGCTCAGCGATTCTTTCTCTACCGTAGATATCACCATACTTCTCAAGCACCTGCAACACACACACACCATAAACACACTCAACATTACCGTAATACACAAAGGGAAACATCTGCACACACAAGTATAGCAAACCCCTGACCTTTCTCTTGACAAATTTATCCCAGTAGTTGTTCGGAAAACTCCTGAGTGTGAAATAAAAGGGAATGCCGTTTCAGATCGCGCAGGGACACGTTTATAAATAATAATAATAATAATATAGCGATATTACGGTGTATTGAGGACAAGTCTGTCCCACTGGCCCTTGATGTCGTCATCTTCTGGTTGTTCAGTTACATACAGGCCGTCAAACTCCAGTTTACGGGCCAGCTCCTTCTCTCTCTTAAAGATGACCAAAGGAACCTGGACAAGTACAAACACAGCGTTAGCAGCTTATACTAGCTCAAACACCTGAACGGAGTTACAAAATAAAAATTCTGTCATCCTTTATTCAATATACATTTAAAAATTAATACAAATTTTGATTTGTTTTCACACATGACGTAGCCCTCAAACCGTATTCACCTTATAGCCCTTAATCCTGTAATTGTGGACAAATGTGGGCACAGAGGACTCAGGTGTGATCCTAATTTTTATTTATTATAATTGTTATATCACTGTCTTCGATAAAGTTTTGTCTATCCATTTATGGTGTTTTCTTTTATTTTGGGGTATTTTTTTAATTTATTTACTTCAAAAAGTAAATGTAAATTATTTCTATGTAAATGAATTACTATTACTGAGCCTAATAACATCTGGCAAAGGACTACCAATGAAAACTAGCCTTTGGGCTAATTTGGGTACATTTTACATTTAAGAATGTTTATTAATGTACACTGTCCCTTTTCTAAATAAATAAATAAATAAATATGTAGTTTTATTTTTTTTAACTACATTAAAATATCATTCCAACAAGTTCTTAGAGCTAAAACCTGAAGATGAAGTGACTTTGCTGTCACCTGGTGTCACCCACTTAATATTGTAGAAAATTGTGTGTTCAGGAGGAAAACTTAGGAAAAGTAGCCAAGTCTTGTACCGCTAAGATCAAGGGAAGTATTTTTTAAAAATAAATCAAAACTATTTTGCCCACATTTGTCCAGAATCCGGTTTTAGGGTTAATGCACAAGTCATATGGACAACATTTATGATGCTTTTATGGTCCTTTTTTTCAACTGGAAGAGCAGCGTCGATATTCTACTGAATACAGTGAGCCCCTGACCTTCAGACAGTTGTAGCCGATGATACAGAGGAAGGAAATGATGGTGTGTAAGATGGAAAAGAAGGTCATGGCAGGTTCCATATATCCAGTGCTCTCCTCCAGGAAGTAGTAGACAAACCCTTCATCGTCATCTTCCTCTTCACTAGAGCCTTCAAACACCCCAGATCCCTCAAACACACCAGAGCCTTCAAACACACCAGAGCCTTCAAACAAACCAGAGCCCTCGAACACACCAGAACCCTCAAACATGGCCGAACCCTCAAACTCCTCCTCCTCGTCTCCTGGCCTGTCAGACACCTAAAGAAGGAAACAGCTGACTTGAATACAATTTGTTCTCATTACAGCAAATTACAAGGCTGCACGATTCTGGATACATTGAGAATCACATTTTTTGTGTTAAAAATAGAGATCACGATTCTGAATCCACCTTATTCCTGACCTTACTGCGTTTTGAATTATGGGCGGCACTTCCGGTTTGGGGAACTTTCATTCAAAAAGGCTGAAACGAATCATTTCAAATCATATGGTCGCCCTAGAAATAAAGCTGATCCGTCAGTTTGACTGGATGAGCCGTCATTTTTCCTTCATGATTTATGAGAATAACGTTGTACTTGGTATTTTAACATGACATGTTATAAGAAGAATATCTATGGCAAGAGCTCTTCAGTCGCTGCTTTCTTTTCCTCATGATGATTTTGATTTTTTCCTTTGCAATCTGCTGTAAAAGTGTGAAAAATGGACACCATTTACGGCACATTTGTGGTCCGTTCTCCCGAATTTTATTTACGATCTTCTAGGGATGGGCAACGATTAATCGCGATTAATCGCATCCAAAATAAAAGTTTGTGTTTACATAATATATGTGTGTGTAGTGTGTATAATTAATTTGTATATATACAGTAAATTCCCACACATGCATGTATATATTTTAGAAAAATGTGTTATTAATATATCAAATATTTATATATAATATTAATTGTGAATATAAAATATATACATGCAAATATTTCTTAAATACATGCATGTGTGGGTATTTATATATACAAATTACACAAACATATATTATGTAAACACAAACTTTTATTTTGGATGCGATTAATCGTTGCCCATCCCTACGATCTTCCATTAATAATTCACTGGAATGCACAAAGAATCTCACGTTATTCACGTCTCTTTCCAGGTTTGTTTTCACAGGTAAATGCAATTTATAATCTGTCAAAATGATGTAAGTTAATGAACATTTTTGATGAATGCTTTGTTATACAATACAGATATATATTTGCCTTCTAGAGTGATATTTAACCAAAGACTCGCGCTTTTTGAGGCTATTTATGAATTATTTTTAAACTTTTAAATTTCATTTTAATGTTCGATGGTTGAAGGGTGTGTCGATTAATGTCATCTCATTGTGACACTTTTTTAACATATTGCGTTCATAGTGTGAGCCTTTCACTGTTTACAGCTTAACGGAAGGGAAGGGAATTCGCGCAAAGCGTCATGGGGTGTAGGAATAAGGTGGATAGACAAATCACAAGTTAGCACATCTGTAAAATAGGCAAATTAGCGAATCTGCACGATTAGGGACTTTATTAACTACATAAAAAATATGTTTATAATGTGTGATTAAAAAAAGTGACAGCAAAATTAATAATAATGGTTTCCAAAAATTAAATAAATGTAATTGTACTCAAGCATGTTTTTTTAAATATATATATATTGTTGACAGCACAACACAAAAGAATACGTCTGTAAATAGAATTAAAAACTCTCATAATTAATCCTATGATTAAACAGTCTTTAGAAATTTGTGAATGGTAGCCCTCAAACCGTATTCTCTTTATAGCCCTTAATCCTGTTGTTGTGGACAAATGTGGGCACAGAGGACTCTGGTGTGATCCTACTTTTTATTTATTATAAATGTTATATCACTGTCTTCAATAAAGTTTTGTCTATCCATTTATGGTGTTTAATTGTTATTTTGGGGGTATTTTTGAATTTATTTACTTCAAAAAGTACCATATTTTCTATGTAAATTATGCTTATTTTTATGTTTTATTTTTTTTTAACTTTTTAACTACATTAAAATATCATTCCAATAAGTTCTTAGAGCTAAAACTTAAAGATGAAGTGACTTTGCGGTCACCTGGTGGCTTATTTTGGCTTATTTTAGAGTGCTCTAAATTACAGTTTTTCCCATTCATTTCTATGGGTGCCCATTTTTCACCCACTTAACATTGTAGAATTAAGTAAAAAAAATGGTAAACTTAGGAAAAGTAGCCTAATTTTGTACTGCTCAGATCAAGGGAAGTATTTTTTAAAAATAAATCAAAACTATTTTGCCCACATTTGTCCAGAATATGGTTTTAGGGTTAATGGGGGGGTGATGTTGATGTGTTCAGCAATGAAATATGCTAAACTTATTTCATTAACACCTTAAGGGCACACATTAACTAAAACCAGATTTTGTAAAATGTTTTTATTGACTATTTTCGGGTCCCCAGATCCCAGTTTTAAAATCATACGGACCCTGTAGAAGAGCAGAATGAAGTTGAGTGCAAAGGAGATAAAGAGAGCCAGGAAGCGCAGGTTGTAGAAATTGCGAGACAGATAGTTCTAGAAGAAGAGAAAGTAGTTTTAGATGCAGGTAGAATCAAAAGTGATAAATGAAAAATATAATAACTGTGAATGATGAGAAACAATGTACAACACAATTACCATGAATTTGATTCTTTGCACTTCAAGCTCATTCCAGAGTTCAAAGCCTCCTTCCTCTTCCTTCTTGCCTTTCTTTGATTTGGCCTTTTCTTTAATCTCCTCTGGCTCTTCTGGTTTTTCCTCAGACTCGGGTTCTGCTTCCTTCTCCGCCTTCTCTCCATTTTCAACACTTTTGATAGACAGAAGGATTGGTCAAAGAAAATACAAACAGCATTGTTTTTTATATTGTTATGAATAGGACTTTACAATTGTTCTCGAATGAAAGACTTTGAATTTTGTTTCTCCATTACTCACTCTGCTTTTTCGGGTTCTGGGGCTGCTTCTTCCTCTACTTTCTCCTTCTCGGCTGCTTCTCCCTCTCCTTCTTCGGTCAGCTGAAATACCCGACGAAACAATGAGGAGAAAACAAGAATGTTTCGAGTAAGAGATTTATATTAGAGTCTACAAAGCAATGAGGTCTTCAATGAGCTTTTGAACGCCATTTCAGCTAAAACATTCATGTTACAGTTCATCTCAGATTTTGTTGGTGATTTGTCTTTTTTACTGTTGCACACAATAGGAACACTTGTATTATCTCCATCCGATCTGCTACTGGCGGCTAGGGTCGCTCGTGTTTGTTTCACCTTGTTTCCCCAGGTCACACTTTTCTCATTTTAATTTTACAAGTAGAAAGTTACAAAAGACACACAGCGCTGACTGACTCTGATCACTGCCGGGTGATCACTCATGCAAAAGTCACTTTTAAACTGTGGGATTTCAAATTTAAGAATCTGTTTAAAGGGATACTCCACTTTTTTTGGAAATAGGCTCATTTTTCAACTCCCCCAGAGTTAAACAGTTCAGTATCAGTAACCAGACAGTTTCTGGTCCCATTGACTTCCATAGTAGGAAAAAAAATATACTATGGAAGTCAATGGGACCAGTAACTGTCTGGTTCTAAATATCAGAAAATCGGCTGAATGGTTTCGAAAATGGAATAACTCAATTGTTTAACTCTGGGGGAGTTGTAAAATGAGCCTATTTCCAAAAAACAAAGTGGAGTATCCCTTTAAGATCTGCTGATCTTATGTCCTTACATAACATAACATGAAAAACTAAGGTAGAGTACATTGAATTTAGCATTTAAGGTTATGATGATGTTATCAAAGTTTCCAGCAAGAGATTCTCACCATTTGTCTTTAATGGCTCTTGGAGCCCCTGTCCCAGTCTTTGAATAGTTATGCTGATTGGATTGGGATTGGTAACACTGTAAAGTCTAGGGCGGGTTCCTAAACCTGGATACTTCATTTGCATGCTTTGTTTAAGGTCATCACCCAGGTGCTTTGTCTCCATATCTAAGCACTGCCCACTAAAATCTATATAAACTACAATATACACTGCCTTAGTTAGACTTGATGACTGCAGCTACCGACAGCCCGTGCTCCAATTGACCTATGGCTAAGCCACGCCCTCAAACGCGAAGACCCAATCAGAGTGCGCAGCTAACCCAATACACTCAGACATTCTCT
Source organism: Pimephales promelas (assembly GCF_016745375.1). The sequence goes on from NW_024121288.1 coordinate 2,765,716, forward strand.
GCTTCCACATCCATTGAAATGAACTACAGTTAGTCAGTTTTCATTCGTTTTTTCTTGTCATTTTAAGTTTAAAATGGCCAACGGTGTGCATGGGGTAGATGCAACTACGAAACTAGGTTCCAGAGTGGCTGGGCGACGGTGTGTTTTTTTTTACCCTTTCCCAAGCCACATCTCAACCGAGATAAGTGTCTGCTCTGGATTAAGTTATGCGGTAGACCACAACACCAACTAAACGTGGATAAATTAAACAAGGATGTCTACATCTGCTCTAAGTTAAGTCAACAACGTATTTGAACGTTATCTTATTTGAACGTAAAAGTTAGCCTAACATAAAAAAAGCGTTAATGTTAGCTTATAGCTGCGTTGTACATCATGTCACTTAGCTTCATTAACGTATCTGTAAATAACCGAGATAACAAATGTTAACAATGCTGAGCTGAATGATTGATGTAAATACTGTAGCACCAAACGGTGATGGCGACGATTTGCGGTTTATCACGTTAACACTGTGAGCTGTACATTTCATCGACCTTCTCAACAATACAATTATTAATATAACCCTCCAATGCATAGTTAAGGCCCTTTTGGTGACTTCGAGATGATATATAATCTTTCTGTCTCCAAAAATCACCAATTGCCTCCTGTGAAATGTCTCCTACGTTGACTGCTGCCGTAGCGCCTATCCCTGAAGGTTGACCGTGTGTTCGAGTGAGTGGAGGGCGCGTGGCTTAGCCATAGATCAATTAAAGAATCCTACTGAAGACACAACCGAAGGTGCGTTCCATTCGACCGTAAGTGGACTGCGAAGTGGACTTCACAGGGTATTTCACCATCTTAAGTGAGATTCCAATTCGAAGGGAACGAACATGTTCAGTTCGAAGGGAACATCGGTACATCACTTCACAGGAAGTTAGTGAAGTCCACTTCAACTGATATACCGTGTTCAGGGAGTAGGGAGCAGTGAACACTGCCTAGGGACCCTGTCGAATGGGACGCACCTCGAGTCTCCTGGTCTTCGCTACAAAACCAAGCAGCGAATCAGCATGGGGATATATTTCTCCCTCAAGCGAAATTCCCAATTACATGGATTCGTATTGAAACCACTGATGATTTGCCTTTGATAAACAATCAGGCTACAGTACAAGCACTAAACTCTTTTACTCACCAGCTTCCTCTTCAGCAATGGACTGCCTTCTGGAGTTGGAGGCTCCTCTGGCTCAGTTTCTCCCATGTCTCCAAGACCACCATGAGGACCAAAACCAGGCCTTGCACCATCTTCCTCTTCTCCCTCTTCTGCTTCATCCTCTCCTCCTCCAGCTCCCTCCTCTCCTTCACCAGCTCCACCTGATTCCTGCACTTTTCTTGCACCTGGCTCTGGAGGAAGGTCATCGTGCACCTCGTCTTGAGTTGGGTCGGGCATGTTGGTCAGAATCTCAGTCAACGTCATCTTCTTCGCTCCCTCCACCAGGCCTCCTCCGAAGAGGGTGTTCCAGATGAGCATGAAGAAACCTCTGCAGACGCTGTAGATGAAGTGCAGGATGCCGAAGAGGACGGTGTAAAGGAACATCACCAAACCGACAATCATCTCCTTTATGGTCATTTTCCTGATTTTGCGGTAACGCCGTCTGAGATTGCGGAAAGTGAAGAGGCTTATGAAGTCCACGACGCTCTTGATGAAGTCAGAAAAGGCCGAGCTGGATTCGGGTGGTGCTTCTTCTCCATTCCCTTCTTCTCCTTCTCCCTCTCCATTTCCTCCACCACCGCTCTCCTCTTCATTTTCTTCATCCTCATCTTCGATCACCCCTTCTTCTTGCTCTGAGATCTGCGAGGCGATGTTCATCTCAAAGATGGTGTCCTCACAGAAGTTCACAAAGAGCTCCATCTTCTCAGATTCACAGCCCTCATTGACGACGTCAAAGATGAACTGTCGCTTTGACTCTCTGACCTGAGGCATCTCCCACTGGTTGCGGTTGGCCTCGCTGATTTCAAAGTAGATGCGCTCGATCCTCTTGCTGGCACCCATGATCTCGATTCGGCCCAGGAAAGGGCGAAAGTAGTTCAGCACGCTCTCGGCTTGCTCCAAGAAGTTCTGCAAGCGGGTGTCGTGGGGAACGTGCTCGGAGAGGTTGGTGAGCAGCACGGCGATATTGAAGCCGATGTCTTTGGCCGGCTCTTGGAAGCGATCGGCAAACTCCTCAAAGTTGATCATCTCGTTCTCATCAGCCTCTGAGCAAGACAGCAGGAACTGGATCTCAGAGGGCGTGTACTGTTTCTGACTGTCCATAGCCTTGGAGAAGTCTTTTTTGGAGATGAGGCCACGAGGGTCCGTCACATAGTCACGGAAGGCGTCCGATGCCACGATATCCTTCAGTTTGAGGAACATGTCGAAGAACTTGAGGATCATCTCTACATTGCTGGATGACTCGACCAGCATGTCAACCATCTGGCGAGCAATTGTGCCATTCACAATATTACCTGTAAAGGAGCAATAAAACAGGCCATAGATCTGAACTGAAGTCTTTACAGGTTTGTAGGACACCTGTGAACGTTAAATAAATATGTCTTACCCTCCAGTAGAGAGAGAAGCATCACCACCATGTCCTTTTGCAGATCAAGAAGCTCCTTCAACAGACCAATTTGACTGGAGTCCTGGGTTTACACAATCAAATTCAGACACACAACAAAATAAAGCGTTATCCACAAAATGTCCTAGTTTATACAGTAATTATAAAGACATTTGGATTCATATTAGAGCCCGACCGATAAAGGATTTTGAGGCCGATACAAATATTTTTTGGTTTTAAAATCCGATATATCAGCCGATATTTATTTATTTTTTTCAGAAACGCGCAACAAAATATTAACAGATTTCCCTAACATTAGTTATTTATGAGTTTTAACTAAAATAATATGATAATGCATTTTAAAAAGGAACTTGTTTCTTTTATTGTCACAACGGAACAGACTGACGATAGCGGCATTAGCTAGCTTTATGGATAGCTAGTCTATAATGAGCCATAATTTAGCAAAGGATAATGTCATACTGCAAATTGTAAAACATTCATTTTCAATATAACAGGCCAAGGAGAGATGACACGTCTCATTGCTATAACTGTCACGCGCTATTAAAGAAATACTTCAGTCACATTGACAAAAGTTAAAAGGATAGTCAGTCAAGTCAACTACACTGTAAAAACGTAACGTAACTATATTACTAGCTAATTCCGCTTCACCTCTCGGCTTATTTAACAGCAGCAAACCTGGACATGATATATGAGAAGTGATGGGGATGTTCTTTTAATTGTTATTCAAGCAATGTATGTATCGTGACCAACTCAACGAGTGTTGCCAACAGGAACGGTGTAGAGTGCCCTCTGGTGGACAAACTATACAACTCCAACACTCATGACATGGTTCAAGCGTGTTTCGTCCGTTTTTATTTTATTTTTGAAATATTCATTTATAGGCCATTATAACTGCCGATACCGATAGTTTGGAAAATGCCAAATATCGGCCGATAATATCGATGCCGATATATCGGTCTGGCTCTAATTCATATATATATTAGACCTAGTTCTCAGTTTTTTTAATGATATGCACCATGAGACCAAGAGAGAAGTATCCTGATCAGGCGTAACTGCTTTCAGTGGCATAACTAACATCTCTGGCATTGTATTTTGGGGGGACATGGGAAACGGCACTACTGGGACAAAGTCAACCTACTCTCATCTTACCTCAGAATGTGTTCTACTCCAGAAATGATCCTGGGTTTGCATTTATAAACACACACAAACATAGTATCACACACTGTAACCTATCATCTAACAGTATAGACGGAGATGGAAATGAAAAAGCCAGACGAGGATGTCGGATACTTTGCAAAATGAAATAATTCCTAATTTGATCATTCTATTTCAAGGTTTTTAGATGATGGTCTAAAGCATACTGTGAAGAAATGCCAGCAGACACATACATTCATAGTCAGAGTCTTTCAATATCACACACAGTACACTTACTAACATAAATAAAGACAAAAAAAGCACAAAGGCCTGCACATATACATCAAGAAATATTGGATGAATCTCACAGAACCTTTTTGGTATGGTACATACATATGGTATATATATATATATATATATATATATATTCCAGCCTTTTTCCAATTAATTAATACTGGCAGCATTTCTCACAGCGAGCGTCAATGGCAGTGGAACAAACAAACTTTAGTTTAAGAGTTTTTATGCAAGAATGTAGTTGCTTAGATATCAAATATGTGATTTTGCTCATCTTGACAGGTTTTGTGAGATTTGCACAGTATTGTACAGATTTTCTTGAGAATGTATGAGTCTAAGAAAAGCGTAATATGGTGCAGGTTGAGGGAAATACATTTCCTCTAGAAGTGAGCAACAGCAGGAACAAGGCATAGTGACACCTCCCTCAGCTCCAATATATCAACATGAACCCAACAAGGTTACGAATGCTTTCAGAAAATCAACACTGATACAGTGGGAACGGAGGGGATATCCATTAAAAAATGAATCTCAATCTCACAAACAACTAAATTATAATAAATAAACCCTGCTTGGAGCATTATATAGACAAAACACTTGCAAGAAACGTGCCGACACATAAGCAACACGGCGGGATCAGGAAGCAGTAAAGAGACAGTACTGTGCAAGTTTGTGGAAAGCAGTGCAAATGTTCTAAGACTGAGGCAAAAACAAAGATCCTTACGCCATTTCGGAGTCCTTGGTCAGGGTGCATCTGGGGCAGGGTTACACATCAGAATAAAAATGTTACCCATAAACATTTTTAATACATTTTTGTATTGGTCCCACTCCCACTCTTTTGGACAAATCCAATCATTCCTTGTTCTATTTGACTTAATCTTTTACTTTTGCTTATGTGCAAAAGCAGGGGTAAAACGGTTTTATATTAAAATTAAGTAAGTTTAGTCAAAAAACAAGCTTATTAGAGTTGAGTTGGGCTATTTTAGTCCTCACATATATAATAAAACCAAACTGTGTCACTTTGATGGTTATGGGTAGGGCTGTGAAACGATTAATCGCGATTAATAATAAAGTAAAAGTTTGGGTTACAGAAAACGTGTGTGAACTGTGTATAATTATTTATTACACACATACACAGTATATATATATATATATATATATACATACACTATGTAATTTTTATACATAGTACAAATTATATATGAAGAGTTCAGATGCAAAAGCCTCTAAATGCCATTTGAAATTTTCTTCTTTAATGATGATTTTTATCAAACTTGTATATTTAAGTTCAGTAATTTCACTTAAATGGCAATGATAATTACCTATTAATTGTTATTTAAGTGAAATTACTGAACTTAAATATACAATTTTCATAAAAAATCACCATTAAAGAAGAAAATTTCAAATGGCATTTAGAGGCTTTTGCATCTGAACTCTTCATATACATATATATATATATATAAATATAATTTGTACTATATATACAAATTTTATATATAACACATTTATCTTAAATATATATATGTAAGTGTGTGTTTATTTATATATTCAAAATAATTACACACAGTTCACACATATTTTATGTAAACACAAACTTTGATTTTGGATGTGATTAATCGCGATTAATCGTTTCACAGCCCTAGTTATGAGCCAACTTGACAGATGACAACTGACAAACTGGAGACTAGTAAATGCTTTACTATAAGCAGATTCTCTGATTTTTGAAGCCTGAGAGTGGGAGAGATTCTCAATTTTGAGAAATACAAAAATGCAGTACAGAGGTACCGGATGTGTAACAAGTATTAGAACAAAATCAGACACCACAGCAGAGAGGTTAAGAGAAACAACACATGATTAGTGCATCAACATCCACATCACACTACGTACATCTTCCATATTCATGGATTAGTGGTGATATTGGACATTTATTTAATATACTGACTGACTACAGAGTGAAATAAAATCCATTTGGTGTTGTAAGGAAACAAATACTAACCACCACAATCAGCCAATTCAGAAAAGCTTCCCATAAAATATATGAGACCAAAGAAATTTAACAACCAAATTTTAATAACTACCTTCTAAATCTATAATTCATGATTTGAAGAGACAGAAACTGAATCATGGGGTTAATAACACAGTCAACACCAAATTAGAACATGGTTAGTATCTTTTTAGAAATATTATAAAAATATATATATTTACTATGCATAGTTAGCAACTCAACATTAGTTTACAGAAAAAAAATTCAAACACCAAAACAGAGAAAACATTCTTCATTATTCAACTCTGATCATACTTGTAGAGTATATAAGTACGTACATGCGTATGAATTCGATTATATTGCCCAAATTATATGATCAATGCAGATGAAACATTATAAAAATGAAAAATTTGTATGTAACATTTCATACAATTGACCTTATATGTTGTTTACAGCAATGCTTAGTGACAAACACGATGCATTTTTTCTCCGATTTCCTTTGTGTAAAGTTGGTCAAATGACGTTTTGCTTTTAGATTAGAAAAACTAAATGGCAAGTTGAAATAAAACAACATACAGATGATAGAGATTCAGTGTTGTCGGAACCTTTCCTGGAAAATTGCGTGGTCTTCTAGACGCAATAAGTGAGATTTATCAGTCATGATAGGGGTTTGTGAGTTCCTACCTGTGCTAGCTTCATCATCATGTGTGCAAACACGTGCAAGAAGCCCACCACGGCATCCCACAATCTGCTGTGAGCCAGAGACTGCTGATTACCAGTGCAAGGGCCCTACGGTGGAGAAACAACAAACCGTGATGGAGACAGAAATGTGCAATTCTCAAAGAGCTCGACTTCACATTGCAGAGACGACAGTACCTGGATATACTCTGTCAGGCTGTTGAAAACCTGTTTGGCAACCGTCATGGCCTTAGAGAAGTTCCTCTTGCCTGGTTCATCAATGATATCCTTCCCTGAGTAATACCAGTAGAAGTCACTGATAGACTCCTGAGACCAAAAAGACAAGAGTGAGGAAGTGCACGGTAAAGAGTGGGTATTCTGGTATCAGGCCTGGGTGTCCATACACTTGTGGGGTCACTGTACTGTATACAGAGATGGAAGACGGGACAGTGAGATGAAGCTGTACCTGCAGTCGGAGCAGATAGTCAACGGTGCAGATGATGATGTTGATCGTGGTTGTGCTGCCTGTCTGTGTGCGCAGATAGTTCTGGAAATCTGAAAAGAGATGGAAACTTAAAGCAGGCGGTTCTTTTAAATATTGTACAGTGGGGTCGGTGAGAGTAAAAAAACACTTTACAATAAGGTAGTTAACATTAGTTCAAGGGATAGTTCACTTTGAAATGCATTTTTGGTATGTTTTAGCTTACCTCAAGGACATCCAAGATGTAGGCGTCTTTGTTTCCACAGTATTTTCAATTTTGATGTTTTTAGTCATATAATGGAAGTCTATGGTCACCACCTCAAAGAGCATGCACAAAGAAGTCCACATTAAACATGATTTAATGACTCGTAAATGTAAGTACACATTGATGGCCTAAGACACGAAACGAGCGGTTTGTGTGAGAAAACCAACAGTATTTATATCGTTTTTACCTCTTAAGCGCCCGCACCCTCAGATCACTTGGATTTGTGGTTACACGAGGTAAAAACGATATAAATACTGTTGGTTTTCTCACACAAACCGCTCGTTTCGTGTCTTAGGCCATCAATGTGTACTTACATTTACGAGTCATTAAATCATGTTTGATTTGGACTTCTCTGTGCATGCTCTTTGAGGTGGTGACCATAGACCTCCATTATATGACTGATAGACATGAACGGTTTGATCTAAAAATATCAAAATTGAAACTACTGGGGAAACAAAGACACCTACATCTTGTATTTCAAAGTGAACTATCCCTTTAACTACATTACTTAAAGGGTAATTTGATTTTTAACATTATTCTCTCAACAGACATTTACATCGATGCTTTTGGTGAACTGTGGAGAGGGTAAAGCTGTTTTTAATGACTCGCTCTAGCCTAGCACCGGCGAACTATGCAACTGTATGAACATTTTTTGAAAACTGATAAATAACACCCAGGGTAACTTGGAAATGAGGCCTGATGTCCAAAATCCTGAACCACCCCTTTAACATGAACTAATAATGAACAATACCTCTTCAGCATATATTACTCTTAATTAATATAAATTTTGACATTTACTAATACGATATTAAAAATCAAAGGTTGCATTTGTTAACATTAGTTAATGCACCGCGAACTAACATGAACAAAACAATGAACAGCTGTATTTTTATTAACAAAGATTAACAAATACTGTAACAAATGTTTTGCTCATTGTTAGTTTCAAGTTTCAAGGTTACTTTTTTTATATAGCACATTAACACATTATTAATGTTAATAATTAACATTATTAACAAAACCAAAGTACTTTACAACAAAAGAAACAAAGGAAGAAAGAAGAATAACATAAATTTAAATAAAAATAAATAAATAAAAATAAAAATAAATGAAAAAAATTAAGAAAAAATGTTAGTTAATACTTTAACAGTTGTTAACTAATGAACTTATTCTAAAGTGTTACCATATAATTTATTATTTTATAGGTCACATTTTTTCAGGGTTCTTTACTGAATAGAAAGTTTAAAAATATACATTAATTTGAAATCTGTATTGTGACTTTTGATTAATTTAATGTGTCCTTGCTTATTAAAGTTTATTTCTTAAAAAACAACCCCAAACTCTTGAACAATAATGCATAGTGTCCATCACAAAGAATCAAGCAGTAGTGATGAAATAATTGTTTTCTGATCATATCGGTGTATTATTCTCTGGTGTCTTGTGTTGTCCAAACCCTGCAGTGGTGGAAGAAGTGTTCAGAAGCAGGAAGCTCACCGTTGTTGTGGCCTTCACAGAGAAGCTGCAGGAAGCGGAAGAGGTCGCACGTGAATTCATCATCCGCCATCACTTTCTCTTCTTAACAGAGACACACACACACACACAAACAGGATGAATGCGGGGAAAGAAACACTGAAATGCGCTTTCCTGCACCAGACTTCTAAATACAAAGTCAATTATTAGACATAAAAAATTCTATTATTTTCAAAGATTAAAATGGTTAATGTGTAAAAAATAGCTTGTTTTACTCACCCCAAACTTTAAGTATACTTTATATAATTTACTATACTTTATTATTTTTATTTAGAACCAGAAATGGTTCCATCCCCCGCTTCATATATGGAACTCCAAAAAGGTTCTACGTATATAGAACCATTTTTTTTTTTTTTGGTAAAAGGTTCTATTGGCCAAGTATGGAACCCCAGGGTTCTATACAGAACCCAGAGGAACCATTTTTTTAAGAGTGTATAGAACCTTTTAGGGGTTCCAAATACGTAGCACTGATAGAACCTTTCAAGGTTCTATATAGAACCTTTTCTTCTAAGAGTGTAGTGTACATTTATCAAAATGTAGTTTCATAAATATAACAGCACACTGTCCCTTCAGTGTTCAGTGAGATTAGGGTGTGTATAATTGCTCGGTCAGAACCCCATGGCGTCACTTTTTAATGACTATAAATTCAAATTAGGGAACTCCATTGCTTTCCATGAGAAAACTTTGGCACCATACACAGATGCGATCATCATCATGATGACATTATATATTCTGGGGTGGTATTTTCAATTTAAACAGCTACAATGATATTATATACAGTACACCATTTAGTTTAATTTGTGTATTATAGAACAGGAAGATACAGTTAGTTACAATTTATTCAAAAGGTACAAAAGTTTTCCGAGTGTTTCAAACGGTGGTTTGTGTGAGCAACAGAGCCAAAAGCGATCCGTCGAGGATGATTCTGAAACAAAACGCCTAACTTTCACGAGCATCCGATCGACAGATAAACTGTGCCCTCTTCTTTATTGTTTATGTTGTGGATATTTCAGCAAAAAAGTTTGCTTCAGTTTAGCAGCATTAGATTAAAGATGGTAAACTTTATCAAACTAAACTTTACCTGGTTATATGGTTTTAACCAGGCTACACTGTAAGTACATGAACTGTACAATAAAGTCCAACCATGCCCACTGACATAGCTATTATAGTCTTAAGGATAAAAATATGAACTTTAAAATTATTGGCTTTACATCATCAAATCAGCTGTCCCTTTATTTGGTCACAAACTTGGCACAGCCCACACGATTCTGATGAAAAATGATGCAAAAGACGAACCATGTGCTTTAAAAAGTGACACAAGGGGTCCTGACCAAGCGTCAATATGAGACGAGTTGGGAGTGAGAACATGTTTTTTCTGCAAGTTTAATCACTTCATAGCACTTCAGCTCCCATTAGCATGTTAGTAGAACCACAGAGACCTGCTGTGGCACATCTGTTTACCAGCAAACGTGGAAAGGGGAGGCAGAGACCTGACGTCCACACTGAATCCACAGATTAAAGGGTAACACTCCTCTTTAGACTTGCTGTTGACTATAAGTAACTGTTCACGCCGGATATTAAGTTGCGTTTTGGTTGATCGGATCACAAGTGGACGACATTAACCCTCAGGTGCTCTTCGGTCATTTCTGACCGAAAAATTTTCTGTTTTGAATTTCTAAAAATCACAGCTTCATCTGAATGTTACAAAACTTGGTGACTTTTATGGCATTATGTATGTGAATACAAAAAAAAATTGAGTTCATGATCTGAGCATGCTAAGTGGTCTTAAAAAAATAGTCACACTTGTGGTCTTTGGTCAAAAATGACCCCATAGGAAATGAATGGGAAATTGACAAAAACACAAAAATTCACAAATTTTTATAAAAAAAAATTTTTTTACATTTTTTTTTACTAAAAAAAATCTTTTTTTGATATTTTTTCAACTATATATTCAAATCCACCACCAAAAAAATAAAATAAAAATGTGTTCATAAACATCTGGGGAATTCACATGCTTCTCCATAGAGAGCTGTACATGCCATCTAGTGGTTACACCATGATTCTATGCTTTTTCTTTATACTGTAACCAGATGGTGCTAATTTTCTTCAAAAAAAAAAAAATTTTTTTTTTTTGTGAAGGCCTAGACTCTATATTAAACTAAAATACTGCATTAATCATTTTTTAGAAAAAATAATATATATATATATATATATAAAAATATATATATATTTCCATGGCAAAATAGACCATAAATATTGCATAAATATTAATAAATTCAATCAAATTGTCTCAAAATACTAAATTACAAAGAATAAATATTATAGAACAAAAATAAATTGCATTGGTTTTACTGGGATGGAGGAAATATAATTTTTAGGTGTCCGGTCACTTTTGACCGGGAAGATTACAAGTGTGACTCCGAAACGAAGAGCACCTGAGGGTTAAATACAGGTCTAAAAATGTTGAGCTTGTCCATTATTGACCAGTCAAAAACACGTTTGTCCGCATTGCTTTCGTAGAATAAACGCTCATTTGGTCGAATGTGCCGCCGACTCTCCTCCTACTGACCTAATCCATAAACATTACGGGATGCGAGCTAGCCAGGTCGGCGGAAGACATAGATTTAGTTTGAAGTTGAAAAATGTACCAATCACAATGTTCTCTCACCATTCCTGATTTCTAACACACACACACACAGCGTTCGGCTGGTCTTCGGCTGTCAGAGCAGAAACTAAAGCTGTTTTTGTTGTCTCTGGTCGTGTCCATATGTAAATTGCATGAGCTAATTTTGTCCATTAGATTTAAATATCTGAAAAAGCCCAAATATTTACACACCCATAGAGCCTCCCCTAGAAGAAATCAGGACAGAAGTGATTTTAAGTGGACAAAAGAGACGGATAAAACACCAGATCTAAGCGGGAACGTCTACTTGTGATCTGATCGACCAAACCGCATCTTAAAACCAGCTGTAAACAGGCTTTACATGTCAACTAACTCTCATTAAAGTATTAGTAACTCTGCTTAATATCTGCTAACACTTATTTTTTGAGTTCTACTGACTATACGTAACTTTGCAAAAATATGTCAACTTATTCTACTAACCCTACCGGTATACCAAAGCTTTACTAATACTCTAATGAGAGTTAGTTGACATGTAGGTGCAAAGTTGCTTATAGTCAACAGAATATTTAAAGGAGACCGTTAAATAAAGAGTAAATGATTAAAGCCCTCCCCTCTCCCAGAATGGCAGCACAAGTAGACACACACATAAGGGACAAACATTAATACGTAAAACATCAACATGAACAGAAATATTCAGGAAACACACATGGATAACTAACACAACTGACACAGAAATTAAATCTTCACAGAGGACACAAATGGAGAAGAGTTTTGGTCTTCTCAGACAAGATCTTAACAAAAGACAGCACACCGACGTACGATCATGCAAAACAGATCTACTGAACTCCTAGACATATGGAAGAGGAGGGGAGAGATGAGCCAGAGGAAGTTGGGGCTTTGGTGGATTATGGGTAATGAGCTATGAAGTATTTGTAATGGAATAAGATGCTATTCGACAAGACTTAAAAACTTCAAAATATCATTGTGAGGAGATTTGTGTGTCAAATTTTATATAAACTAAGCTACTTTTCAGAATAAAATAAATACAAAGATATTAATAAATGTGAAGCAAAGCATAGAATCCATATCACACAAATTTAGAGCACAATATATCAGTATCTGGAAATGAGGTTAGCTAAAAAAAATTATAAAAATACAGATACAGTGTCATTAAAACACAATACAAAATAACAACATCCCATTTATATACATACAATCATTTAATTAATTTAAAATGACTTAATTATAAGGCTGCATGCACGACATATTGTTTTAGCATCAATATAGCGATGTACGATGTCAAGTATGGGGATCGTAGTTAATTCATGATCCGAATGGGCCAGCTTCCTCGCGGTTCGGAAAACATGTGATTTGTGTATTAAAGGAGTAGATCACTTTTAAAAAAAAACTTTTGCTGATAATTTACTCACCCCCATGTCATCCAAGATGTCCATGTCATTCTTTCTTCAGTTGAAAAGAAATTAAGGTTTTTGATGAAAACATTCCAGGATTTTCTCCATGTAATGGACTTCAATGGGAACCAAAAGGTTCAAGGTCCAAAAGACAGTTTCAGTGCAAACTGCAAACTGTTCAAAGGGCTTTAAACGATTCCAGACGATGAATAAGGGTCTTATCAAGCGAAACGATCGCACTTTAAAAAAAAAAAAAAAACAAAGTTTAAGTTTTATAAGCTCAAATGATCACCTTGCTCTGTTCGAAAAAGATTCGTTCATTTTGATGAACGAGTTCGAACAGCAAAAGTTTTTTTTAAAGTGAACTACTCCATTAACAAACAAACACACAAAACACAGAATTAAGGCCTCTTGCTCTTCTTTTTGAGCTTGAACGCACACATGCACACAAAATAAATGTCGAAATGCCAGTCTCGCGAGTATGCTCGTAACACGCGCTTATGTGTTGTAAACAATTGAGAAAGAAAACGGATGCGTATCATTGTATTGGATCTGTGCATTCGCCTTAAAGTGACAGCAGCCTAATATATCAGCAGCTGTTTGTCAGTAATGTCTCTCAAACAACAAAAAAGAAAGAAAAAATTACATTCGTAGCTTTAACAAAGATAAATTGCATTAATTAACTAATTAATTATACTGTATTTAATTCATACAGTGAAGACTATGCAGTGTTTGGTTATTAAATATCTATACCTGAATACTGAAAAATAACGCAAAACATATCACAATGAATATCACAATGTCACACAATTTTTTTGATAAATTGCATAATTGATAAATCATAAAATGCATTTTGGCCATCTAGGTTTAGGATGCAATGGGATGACAAAATAAAGCATGAATGAATGTATAATTAGTAAGTTGTTAATGTAAGCTTTTCAGTTATTTTCATTTATTTGTTGGGCTGTGTAAAGGGGCTGTGTGTAGAATGTAGAGTTTCTTGGCTGTGTGCAACAAGAAACCCTTGTTATTAGTGACACCGGTGGCCGTTGAGTGAACTGCAGACAGCAACTCACTGCTCGAACTCGTGCAAGAGACTGAGCGATACCTCGATTTACTCAAGGCAAAGTTTTTTTCGTTTTTTTGTTTAGAAGTAAAAAGACGTTGCATTGACAACTTAAAGCTGTTATTGATGTTTGCAGCGCAATATTTGACTGGAAGGGTAAAACTGGCGGCTATTTTTGTCATTTGCGGCTTGTTGAGAAATATAATGATGAGTTTAATTTATTAGTGCATTCCTCAAGTGAAATAGATTTGACTGACGGCGATCTGAAAAGTGATCAGACATATGCGCTGAATTAGAGACGGTAAAAGCGAGTGGGTCCAATATCATTGGTCTTGAAAAAAGTGGGTCTTGTCCCACATATACACAATGGTTCTGGCGCCCATGCTGTTAACAAACATCCACATGCAGTCCACTCGACGTTTAGATGAATATGTGAATAATGTGCTAGGTGCTTTTCTCTCAATAAAAAAAAATAAAATAAAAATATCAGCGTTGAGAAAAAAGTAGTTAAGAAAGCATCTGATCATAGCGATGTGGATAGCGAATCCATCGGCATCATGTTAACATGATTATAAAGTATATTTAAGACTACAAACTATATAGATCTAAATTCATCCTTGTCATTACAGTACAGAATGGCTTTCTCAGCATTATCCTGAACATTAAGAGTTCATTTCAAGTGTCACTGAAAGGAACAGAGGCTCTCGGGAGCGCGTAAACGTCACATTCTTATGATTTTCCCGGGAAAAACGACCTGAATCCTTCACATAAAATCAGTCTACAGGCTTTCATAGACAACATAGGTTTTTTTTTAAGTTTGGTTACAAGTCGTCCACACATTGCCAATTAAAAACTTGATTAATGCATTAAAATTCATACATATAGCCCCTTTAAACCTTGAAATGCTCTCCATTTCATAACTAGATTCCTCCATTGGGTATTAGAGTGTTGCTAAGCAGTTTCATTGATGGCTGGATTCACAAAAAACGTTTTAAGAAGTTCGTCAAAATATTGGTTGGTATGTGGCAAAAGTCAGTCCAATTCACAAGTCTGATTACTCAAAGAATAGCACACCTCTTCTCAAAAGAAACATGATTTGAGGTCAAATATGATGCCTAATATCAATAGTAAAATGGAGAGCATATCTTTTGTTGATGTTATTGATGAGCATTAATGAAAGTTAGTAAAACTGCTCTACAAACTAGAAGCTAGATCATTTCTAAGGTGTCAGACGCTCGTGTCCTTCTGAACACGGCAGCTCATTATTTGAGGGAATGGTTCAAATAATGCTAGATGGCTCATTTCAGTGGATAAAAGACTTGTGGGAGTTTCCTGAATCTGCAAATCATTTCATGTTTTGGGTGACCACAGTTCTCTGTGATCTCCTCAGAGAAACTGATCAGAACAGAAAGGACAAACGTCTTTCTTTGCTCTCAATCAGTCAATGAATGTTGGGAGTTACAGTAGATCTGTGACAGAGCGCTCAAGGGCAAAGCGCAAAGAAACGTTACAGCCATTGCTAATTCAACGGGACAACAGAATTCAATAAGTTTCATAATGTGAAATATTTTGAAGGAAGATTTGACTGCCCCAAACCTTTGCAATGACTGAAGAGTTATCTTTTAAGTTCCCTTGAGCGCGAAATGAAATGCAGGTAAACTACACGCCAACGAAAGGAGGTCTTCACAATGTAAGAGTTGTAAAAGGAGGAGGACAGCAGGAGATGGGACAGAAGGAAAGAGAGAGTGACGATGAATATATAGAGGCAAGATTATTTACCACGTCCCTGCTTGAGGTCTGGAAAAAAAGGAGGAGGAAAGAAGGAGAGGAGAGGCATATAGAGGTGGCAGGATGGAGTGATGTTGGTGGAGAGAAAGAGAGAGAGGCAGTGAGTTGGACTGGTTTCCGGCATGGGAAATAAAACAGACTAACATGAACGCTATACTTTGACGGTTCTGTAAGAAACAAAGATAATGCACATTAAACACTCCTACACGAACATCTCCTGTGGGACAAACAATTGTTAGAGAGCAAAACTAGATATATTTACTGAAATAATAACACTTGTTTTCAAGAAATGAAGTATATTTTTCTTACACCAACGACTAATTGTTTTTTTAAAAAGCATAAACCTGTTAAATTTATGCTTAAAATAAGTTTTAAAAAACAATATTGCAATGGGGTAAGAAAAGTAAACTTAAAGGATTAGTTCACTTTTGAAAAAACTTTTGCTGATAATTTACTCACCCCCATGTCATCCAAGATGTCAATGTCTTTCTTTCCTCAGTCGAAAAGAAATTTAGGTTTTTGATGAAAACATTCCAGGATTTTTCTCCATATAATGGACTTCAATGGGAACCGGATGGTTCAAGTATCAAAAAATGGTTAAAAACTCTTTCAGATGCAGCTTCAAATGTCTTTAAACGACACCAGACGATGAATAAGGGTCTTATCATGCGAAACGATCGGTTATTTCAAAACTTATTCCAAAAATGTAACTTTTCTAAGGACAAATGCTAGCCTTGCTATATTCTGTGAGGCGCGTTTGCAACGTCACGTATTACGTAATTACGTTCAAAAGGTCACGGGCGACGTAGCCGAAAGTACAGAGTCAGAGTGTTTACAAGTTGAACACATAGGTTGAACGTGCAAACTAACTCAAACACCGTTTACAAAAAAAGGAATTAAAAGGTAAAACAGCGATGTCGGACGATTTTGATTCTGTTCTTCCGGCTACGTCGCCCGTGACCTTTTGAACGTAATTACGTATTACGTGACGTTACAAACGCGCCTCACAGAATATAGCAAGGCTAGCATTTGTCCTTAGAAAAGTTACATTTTTGGAATAAGTTTTGAAATAACCGATCGTTTTGCATGATAAGACCCTTATTCATCGTCTGATATCGTTTAAAGACATTTGAAGCTGCATCTGAAACTGTTATTAACTGTCTTTTGGACCTTGAACCATCCGGTTCCCATTGAAGTCCATTATATGGAGAAAAATCCTGGAATGTTTTCATCAAAAACCTAAATTTCTTTTCGACTGAAGAAAGAAAGACATGGACATCTTGGATGACATGGGGGTGAGTAAATAATCAGCAAAAGTTTTTTCAAAAGTGAACTAATCCTTTAACATAAGTATATTCAGAAAACAAGTCTTATTATCTCATTCAATTTTTCTTTATATTTTACTAGAAATAAGACTGATTAAGAAATATATATCTTTTGTAGGGCTGTCAAACGATTAATCGCAATTAATCGCATCCAAAATAAAAGTTTGTGTTTACATAATATGTGTGTGCACTGTGTATAATTATTTTATATATAAATACACACACATGCTTGTATATATTTAAGAAATATTTTCATGCATATACTGTATATAGATTTCTATATCATTTATATTATATGTAAATATAAATAAAAAAAATTTCTTAAATATACATGCATGTGTGTGTATTTATATATACAAAATAATTATACACAGTGCACCCACATGTATTATGTAAACACAAACTTCTTTTTTTTTTGGATGCGATTAATCGTTTGACAGCCCTAATTTTTTGCTTTGTGGCCATTGGCCAAATGGTAAACCAATAATCTTTTCAATAATTTTGAAAATATTTTACTGTATTTATTCAAATAAGAGCATTTCATTTTCAACCCATGTAGTTTTTGATAAGACACACACACACACACACACACACACAATGACATAGCCTAATATAAAAACAACAACAGATTATCATAGTAGCCTATGTTTCCATGATTCACCTTTTTTCTGGGCATTTTGGGATATTGCATTAAAAAAAAACCTGCATGGAAACGCCAATATGTGCATAAATATTACAAATGTGCATAAAACTGCACTAAATTATCCGATAAGAATACATGTGCATAAACTATGATGGAAAACCTTTACTCAAATCCCTCGATGCGCAGCGTAAAAACTCACTTGACTTTGCCTCAACAGTGGATCTGATTGGATAACTGGACTAGCCAGCGGACCAATCACATCACAGCATCTCAAACGTTAGTTTGGTCGTTCTGAAACGCCTGAGCAAGTCTGCTATCAGAATGATGTGGAGAAGCGTCTTGAACACCAGTCTGACGCTCTTGAGACTCAACTCATTTATGAGGGAGGAAAAAGAGCCACAGTTTCTTCCCCGATTGCGGAAACTTCCACTTTTATTACAGATATTTTGCGCCAATTTCCCAGAAAATGACTTTTTTTGTCCTCTTGATCACATGAGATGGAAACAGCTATTGTGGAGGAGTTTATATATTTGTTGTCATTCTCAAACATGCTGTGAAGAGACATGAGGACGCAGATGTGACGTGAATGCGTTTTCTGGAGACTCACTTGAGCCTTCCTCTGACACCATGCCAAGACCCTCAGCCTTATTCTGCCTCTCAAACGCATTCAGGTCCAGAACACTGCCGACAAACAAAACACCATATTTATGTCATATAGGCAGACACTCTTTGTTACAAATATTGCTGTAGTTCAACATAAATGTCAAAGAAATACATTGCTATACATTTTTTTTTCCAGTTTAACAAGTAAAATATATTTAACGCAACCAACACAACATCCGTTTATTTCTGTCATCCTTTAGCTAGTGTTACACATTATATGATCATGCTTTTAATTAAATAGGATTTAATGACTTAAATCCAGATCGTGTGCATCAGATCTTACTGACAGCGGCCTAATAAACCTGATGACGTTGGTAATGTTAATCACAGAGCAAAAGTACTTTTCACTGAATAACTTTTGTAGCTTTAATAAGATTCATCTTTATGTAATTTATAATTCATGCAGTGTTTGTGTTTGATAACTTTATTCAATTTCTGTATATTTCCTGCCTGTTACAAAATAAACAAACCTGCCTGTCTTTATGTTGTTTCTACATTATTTTAGAGATGCGAACTGAGAAATGATTACAATATAAACATATATTAAAAACTTGTGATTAATTAAAAATGCGATTATAATAATAGCTTGGCAACACTAATATATACTGTATATCTTTCTCAAGTTAACAATAAAAGAAAAGAGAGTGATGGTCATGTACCTGCAGGTTTGCATGAGAGCCTGCAAGCTCAGGAAGAAGCCGACATCTTTCTTGTCCTTCAGGTAGTCCAACATCCTCTGTCACAGACATCAACACAGTATTTGATTTAACCCTTGTGCTGCATTAGATTTTTAACACCGTTGAGTGCATTAAGGACCAAAAATGGCCACATATTAAACATTGCCTAAAATATTATATATTATTATTATTTTCCACTTTTACCAAGTTAAATCTTTTAATCAGCATCAGTCCTCATCATAACTACCAAAAATGTATTCAATTTCAGGATTTTAACCCTTTAATTACCAGTTTTGTTTGCGAAACCATCGATTTGTATAAGAGGAAAAAACACAAAAATTCAATTATTTTCAATAAACTAAATGCAAAGAGAAAACTTTAGATTTGGATTATCACAGTCCCACTTTGCAAAAAATCCCACTTAGAGACCAAAAATGGCCACCTATTAAACATTGCCTATTGCCTAAAATAAGGTGCATTTCCACCCATAGGGAATAAATATGTAGTGACGTCATCTGGTGGAATACACTATATAATGCAAATATAATGCTTTTGCTTCAAAATGAAAGGATGTTTGTGCAAAAATCATGTTTCATGTATTACTGACAGCCTCAGATTTAAACAACGTTTTAATGGGTTTCAATGGGCCATTTTTGGTCTTTATGGTGCTGAGTGTTACTATTTGATCTACACAGTGTGTGTTATACATATTTTGCAAAATGGGATCACATTTTTTACATGTATCCAAAAAGTCACAATTTTGCCAAATTTCATACCATTTGCATTAAAACAGCCAAAATGGTCAAAGAAATTAAACTGCAAAAGACCAAAAATGTCCCTAATGCAGCATAAGGGTTAAACTATCTGTCCATGCAATAATATGTGAGAACAACCAGATCTTACGTGTAGCCTGGTAACATGTTCCTGGCATTAAAGGAGTGGTTCACTTTTAAAAAAACTTTTTCTAATAATTTACTCACCTCCATGTCATCCAAGATGTCCATGTCCAAAAAAAAAAAAAAAAAAATGGTAATCAAAATTAACAAATCTTTTTCTGAGTCAACTCGTTCTTTTCGTTCTTTGAATGAACCAAATGACACGAAAAAAGATTCGTTCATTTTGATGAACAGGAGAGTCACAAACGTGCATCACAGAACAGAGCAAGGCCACCATTTGAGCTTATAAAACTTCAAACTTTTTTTTTTTGTTAAATGAGCGATCGTTTTGCTTGATAAGACCCTTATTGATCGTCTTGAATCGTTTAAAGCCCTTTGAACTGTTTGAACTGAAACTCTCATTTGGACCTTGAACCGTTTGGTCCCCTTTGAAGTCCATTATATGGAGAAAAATCATGGAATGTTTTCATCAAAAACCTTAATTTCTTTTCGACTGAAGAAAGAAAGATGTGGACATCTTGGATGACATGGGGGTGAGTAAATTATCAGCAAAAGTTTTTTTTTCAAGTGAACTACTCCTTTAAGTGGGTAGATTATTTGCAGAGATGGAGAGAGTGCTATAAGCTGACCTGTTGAACAGCACAGTTGCCACCGTTGAGGATGGAAATGCCCAGTTTGAGAGTAGAGGACACCATGGCTCCTGTCTCACCTGAGACGACACATTTATACACACTTATATTAGACCAAACTTATGATTGCTCGGCAAACTGGACAAGATATCAGCTAGAATCATTTACACTAGTACTGTTCAAAAGTTAGGAGTTTTTTATATCTCCCAAATGAGTCTCTAATGCTCACCAAGGCTTAAAATAAATTTCAATATTCCTGTGATCAAAGCTGACTTTTCATCATCATTACTCCAGTCTTCAGTGTCACATGATCCTTTAGAAATCGTTCTTATATGATGATTTGATGCTCAAGGAACTAGTGGTGTCAACAATAATTGATTCATAGGGTTGGGTATCGAGAATCGAGTATCGATTGGAACCGAGACTAACTTTTCGTTTTTCCCGGAATCGTTCAAAAGTTAAAATTTCGATTCCTAGTTTTGATATTCACAGTCCGCCGACCGGAAGAGGAAACCGCTGAACAACACCAACGAAGAAGCGTCTACCGGAAGTGTTGGCATAACCACGCGAACATGAGTACCTTACGTCGGCGATCCAAAGTGTGGCATCACTTTTCACTTTTCAATCTCGGCAAAATGCAAAATTTGTGACAAAAGGAGTATTTTTACAGAAGGAGGAGTATTTCCTTCAGAAAGACCGTTGGTTAGCAAGGTTAGGTAAACTTTTTTGACCCTGCCTCTTAAAAGAATCAGAATCGAGAATCGTTAGGAACCGGAATCGAAACAAGGAATCGGAATCGGAATCAGAATCGTTCAAATTCAAACGATACCCAACCCTATTGATTCAGCATCGATGCGGCAAAGTGTAAATAATCGATTATGTCACGGTTTATTTATTTCTGGTCTTGTACAATAAAGTTTTGAAGTTTCAATTACTTCCTGTGGAATAATAACAACAATAAAGATGGCTGAGGCGGAGGGAGATGACCGCGATGGACGGGTAATCAAAAATGCACCCAGAGCTTAGAAAGCGGACATCTGGGCACATTTTGTGAGAAACTAGATAAGACTTATGTGGTGTGTAAAACCTGCCACACTAAAATCAAGCAAGTTGGCAATACAACTAACTTTACGAACCGTGGATGCAATGCATAATGCATCAGAGAATCGAATTGAATCGAATCGTTACCAGGTGAATCGTAATCGAATCGAATTGTGAGGGCAGTGCCAATGCACACCCCTAATATTAACATTCATTTACTAATATATATACTTTGAATTGTGTGTTCACCTTTGCAGGCACTGATCATCTGCAGCACCATCTCAGCCGCTCCACGGTCATGTAGACGGGACTGCTGGTACAGGAGCCTCTGCTTCTCCATCTCCTTCTCCTGTTAGACGGAAACACAGTCCAGTCAGAATGATGCCTGGCTTTAAACACCCCTGCCCCACAATCATCCAACACACACACACACACACTCATACATCAACAGTGATGGGAATAACGGCGTTACTAACGGCGCTATCTGTCTCAGTAACGAGTAATCAAACGAATTACTGTTTCTCCAGTTACAGCGCCGTTCCCGTTAACGACAATAAAATGTGGCGTTACTAAAGCCTAATTGAGCTCACTGAAGCGGTTTAGGCTCTCTCTCCGCCATAGGACCTGCAAAGTTTTTTCTCTGGTGTGTGTGTGTGAGTTTATGAGGCGCCGGACGGGACTAATGCGAAGCGAACGCTGCGAGTGATAGAGTGTGTCCGAGAGCGCGCTCGACTGTGCGAGAGAGACCGAGTGTGTCCGAGCATTATATAGTTTGTTTAAAAATAAATAAAAAATGTAGCCTATTGGGATCATCTGCAACGTTTTAATTAATTTTAGGGCTGTCAAACGATTAATCGCGATTAATCGCATTCAAAATAAAAGTTGGTGTTTAAATAATATATGAGGGTGCACTGTGTATAATTATTTTATATATATATATATATATATTTATATAAACACACACACATGCATGTATATTTAAGAAAAAAATATTATTTATGTATAAAATATTTATATTTATATATATTATGAATGATATATAAATCTATATACATGAAAATATTTCTTAAATATATACAAGCATGTGTGTGTGTTTATTTATATAAAATAATTATACAAAGTGCACCCACATATATTATGGAAACAAACTTTTATTTTGGATGCAATTAATCGCGATTAATCGTTTGACAGCCCTAATTAATTTACATGGTTATACAAATAAAAATCTAAAAAAAAAAAAAAATTCACTACAAAGAGTGTATGTATATGTTTTTATTATTATTTATTCATTTTTGGTACATTTAAGCCTAATTTATTTTTATTTTTAGACTTATTTGTTGGCCGGTTGTGGTCTGTCTGTGCAATATTAAATATTAAAAGTTCTACACCTAAAATGATTTTATTGTTCTGCTATAGTAATATATATTGAATTGTATAGGTATCTCTCACATTGTCCAACAGCAACATTATGATAGTGTAGATTAGTGTACAATGTTTTATAATAATAATTTATACTATAATGTCCATTTAATTAATTTAACATATTTAATATTGGGTGCATCCAAGTTATTTGACATGGGCCTATTTTAGGCTTGTTTTTGTTCACTCATCTACACATCCACACACCTTACACACCCTTTACATCCAAACACAAGTGCTATTAGTAATGTGTCCGTTATTTGAGCCATTCACGTTTGCTGACTGGCACAAACGTTAGACTACAGCAAGCAGACCTGCTCTCCCTGAACGGTGACACATCTGTATGCTTACACTGGCTCTTCCCTCTGTTCACACACCCTCACACACCACGACTGCTGTATCAGCTCACGGCAGCCGGGTATGACATACAGTAATGTGTAAAAAAAAAGTCAAAAATGTATAATCATATGAAAAATATACTTCCGTTATGCTCACCAAGGCTGCAATTATTTGATCAAAAATATAGAAAAACAGTAATGCTGTGAAATAGTATTATAACATTAAATACCTGTCCATTATTCCAGTCTATCAATGTCCAAAACAGTTGTGTTCTTTCATATTTTTGAGAAAACTGTGACTTTTTTCATCAACTGAACGAAAACAATCTTGCTGACCCCAACACTTTTGGATGGTAGTAAAAATACAACATGATATAATCGTCTCAGTGCAAACCTGAGCTCTGAGTTCCTGTAATGCGAATTCGGTAACACTTTACTTGAAGGGGTGTGCATAAGACTAACATGATACCTTCATAATCATGACATGACATATGGAGGTTTTATGCATGTTTGTGACAGCTGTCATTAAGTGTCATTCGCTCAGTTATGACATTTTTAATGCAAATATGACACTGTTTGAGATGTCTTTGTTATGAAACCTTGACATAAACCAATACATCATAACCTGTCAGTGTCTTTGTCATGACAACTTGACATTACTGAGACAACAAAACATGACATAGCAGATTAATGATCAAACTTAAGAAAGCAGCTAGCTTTATTGGTTAACATTACATTAAACTGTCAGGTGGTTGGGTTTGACATTGGCTGTCATGAAGCCATTATAACTTTTTAATGACAAATTCAGTTAGTACCACTGTAGTAGTTATAATGGCCTCATGACAGCCAATGTCAAAGCCAACCACATGATAGTTTAACTTCATTTAATGTCAAGTTGTCATGACAAAGACACTGACAGGTTATGATGTATTGGTTTATGTCAAGGTGTCATAACAAAGACATCTCAAACAATGTCATATTTGCATTCAAAATGTCATAATTGAGCGAATGACACTTAATGGCATGCATAAACCCATATGTCATGTCATGATTATGAAGGTGTCATGTCAGTTATGCACACCCCTTCAAGTAAAGTGTTACCGCGAAGGCTTATCCGAGATCGTTATTAATTGTCAATGTCTTAGGGTACATTATTTAGGATATTGGATTAATGTAGCAAATTGTTACAGCAACAGCATATTCACAATAATAATATATCTTACAATAAACTGAGGCAATTTTTCTCTGTAGGGTTGAACATTTATCGAAGTTAGCCATTTGAAATTTGTTGGTGACGATACCCTGTTGACAAAAAGGATTATACAAGTACATACAATGCATGAAGCGCGCTTATTTTAAGCTGAACCCACCCCTAGAAGCACCCAAGCGCCCCGCCGCCATACCCCAACCCCAGCAAACAACCCCCCCCAACCCACCCTGAGAGCCAGGCCATGTCCTACAACATATGTGACTTAATGGTTTATTGAAAATCTTTGTAATGAATCACTTTTTTTTTAATGCAAAAATGTCAAGTGTGTTACTTCTGTAATGTGAAGTTCTGAATGTGTGTGTGTGTGTCTGTGCAGGCTTTTACTGTAGTCTTTGGTGAGTACAGAAAAAAAGACACCAATTTGAAACTAAGACATGGAGACACTTTTGGAGACACAGACGGTTATCACATACAGGCCTGATTTAAGTCCAGAAAATTCTGTCAGCCTTCATCAAACCTTCTTCACCACACACATATTCTGTAAGATGTAAGAAATCTGGCATCATTTTACTTTGCAGTGTTTTGTTGAGCTAGATTACTAGATGACGAGTCAAACGTTCTAATTAGAATTAAGACCTCTTATATGTCAAAAGATCATCATGACATCAAATTTACATTGATCTTTTGACATTGTACCATTAAAGGAGTAGTTCACTTCTAATAAAAAACTTTTGCTGATAATTAACTCACCCCCATGTCATCCAAGATGTTCATGTCTTTCTTTCTTCAGTCGAAAAGAAATTAAGGTTTTTGATGAAAACATTCCAGGATTTTTCTCCATATAATGGACTTCAGTGGGAACCAAACGGTTCAAATGAGAGATCAGTGCTAACTGTTCAAAGGGCTTTAAATGACACCAGATTATGAATAAGGGTCTTATCAAGCGATACGATCTCTCATTTAAAAAATAAATAATAAAGTTTAAGTTTTATAAGATCAAATGCTCGCCTTGCTCTGTTCTGTGATGAGCGTTCGTGACTCTTCTGTTCATCAAAATGAACGAATCTTTTTTCGTGTCATTTGATTCATTCAACGAACGAAATGAACGAATTGACTCGGGAAAAGATTTGTTCATTTTGATTGAACCGTTTGCTTACCAGTAAAGTGCATTATATGGAGAAAAATCCTGGAATGTTTTCATCAAAAACCTTAATTTCTTTTCGACTGAAAAAAGAATGACATGGACATCTTGGATGACATGGGGGTGAGTAAATTATCTGCAAATGTTTTTTTTAAAAGTGAACTACTCATTTAAAACATCCTCCTCATTATAAACAAAACATTTATTTAATCAAGCTCCAAAAACGGCTCGTTGTGATTTTACAGGATCTGTGTAGTCACACGATCAAATTTGCATATGACCGCCCCCAGATCAAGTCATCGGAGAATAATTATACATCCATACACTGGCGTTCAGTCGCTTAACGGCTGACATGTGAACGTAATGTCAAAATCAAATAAAACCCATTATAATCACTGACGCTGTCTAAACTAAAACAGTGTACAGATGTGTTTTCAGTTTCTGACACACTCCACACGCTCGAGTCTTTCGACAACAGGATATATGGAAGAGCAAGAAAGTTCGCTTTGTCGCATCCAGTTTAAACAGCTGGTTTGTGTCTCTCTACAGACGTCAGAAGGATCCCGGCGTCGGAAACAAGTGGATGGTTCATTTTAATGGCGTCCCGGATCGAGTCGGAAGATTTGATGTTTGTTCGAAGCTGTTTGTTTTGTAAATGAGACACAATAATGGAGAGTTCGCAAAAAAACTTTAGCTGAATAATGAAGCCATTACCAATAGTTAATTATATAAATTATTACACATAAATATTACAGAATAACAGCTCACGTTTTAAACCGTTTTGAGCGTTTTCAACCCGATCCCACAGAAAAAGTAAATATTTTATGAGGTTGCGATTTCGTACTAGTCTGAAATAGTCCGTTTTGTTATTGGATAGAGATCTCAATGTTGTCATCCATCATGGATGGCAGAGATGTATAGTAACAAAGTAGAACTACTTAAGTACTAAAATGCTGTATCTGTACTCTACTAGAGCAGCGGTTCTCAAACTGGGGGCCGTGGCCCCCTGGGGGGCCACTAGATGGCGCTAGGGGGGCCGCAAAGAAATTCTAGAATATGAAATTATTTAAAAAAAAATATTTTACCTGTATGTAAGTTTGGATTGTCCTATGTGAAATCTGCATTGCATGATTTCTTTTATATTGTAAAACTTGTATAAAATTGTATCTCTTCTATATTGAAAAAGTATTTCTTTAAGTAGAGTAGAATTTTTTTTTGTTTCTTGCTGAAAAAACAGATTGCTGTTCAAATTTGCAAACCAAACTTGAGCCACTGTCATTTACTACCTTAAAATGTAAGAAGTTTAATGCACTTTTTTACAATCAGCAAATTAATTTTTCAGTGTTTATCTTTTACTATGAACATCACAAATGTTCAGTATTCAATACTTTTGTTGCACTTTTCAGACAATATTACTGTTAACTGTCAAAACCATTTTTTATAAAAAAAATGTTATATTTAATGAAATGTACAATTTAACTAATTTTGTATATTCAAAGACATAAAGCTAAAAACAGAACTGTTGTTCCAGCATTGTACAAATTCATTTGTTTTTGGTACAATCTAAAATTTGTAAGTAAAATTGTACGTTTGAGGATGTTTTCGTTATGAGTTTTCTTTTGGGGGGCCACAAAAGGATTCACCCTACACAAGGGGGCCTCCTCCTGAAAAAGTTTGAGAACCACTGTACTAGAGTATTGTTTTTTCTCATACTTCTACTTTTACTTCAGTAGATATTTTCGATGAATTTAATACTTTTACTTCAATATTTTTTTAATGTTCTGCTAGTTACTCGTTACAATTAAAAAAAATGACGAATCATTCGTTGCAAGTTGGCTTTCATGCTGCCTAAATCACACGCCAGTTTTATAGGGGATTAAATGGTATTGATTGACACACACATTGACAACTAATGCAGGGGTTGTCCTGCAATGGCCGCCAAAGCAAATTTGTATCCCACCAAAGTGCCTTATTTGATTACTAGTTCAAACTTTTGACTGCTTTCTTTAATAATTACAGGACACAATATTTGTACTTTTACTTTTAGTACTTAAGTAGTGAATTTTAAAATAAACTACTTGCAATACTTAAGTAGAAAAAATGTTGAATACTTCAGTACTTCTACTTAAGTGTGGTGCTTAAAGAGCACTTCAACTTCTACTCAAGTCACTTTTTTGATAGAGCACTTGTACTTTTACTCAAGTCCGGGTTTCTAATACTTTATACATCTCTGATGGATGGTTACTTTTTTCTTCACTGAGACCAATGCAGTGTTTTTTGGAATTGCCTTTTCCATAATGAGGCTTATTCTTTGGAACAGCCCGAGTACTCATGTTATGGATGATACAGTCCCTTAAAATGCTGTATAGTTCGCTCGCTAGGTTATGGACTGGAGCAACTAAAACTCCCTCAACCTGAATTTTTATGGCGAGGTGAGAAGGTGAAGACACATTTTCTGAATTCAAATCATAACAGGAAGGACAAAAAAGTCAAAAAGTCCTCAGGGTTAGTAGGTCATTAAAGCTGTGAGGTACAAAACATGCAGACGGAATGTAAAACTACAAAACAAATTCAGAGAAGATAGGGTTCTGGAGAGGTGGGATTGGTAATGTATTAGGAGACCAGTTAAGGGTGTTCGTGGAGTGTGTGTATGAGTGTCTCACACACAAACACACACTCCAGATATCATCAACAGCGCCAGTAATACACTACTCTAAGTAGCCAGAGAGAGAACAACAATGCACTTTTGAGGCTTATTTTGCAAATGTTTCACATTATTGGTCTCCAGGCTCGGGGGAAAGTGCTATTCACACCTGTTAGCTTCCTGTTTAATGATCATCGGTCTACAATAGGCTTTATGCCGAGCGTCACGTGACCAAACCGGAAAACAGGTCTCAACGCATCCGCTTGTCATAGAAAGTGTTAACGGCCGTAAGAATCAGCTAACCTACCTAGTTCACATTGTTAATGGCGTTTTATTCCATTTAAATATCTAAACGTTGCTGTGAAGAAGAAAAAATATAAAACGTTTAAATATCAATCTGCACATGTGAGGGACATTGGTTATGCTAATCTTTGCTCGCTCCTTTTAAGTTGTCTTGAGTAAAACCGCAAAAAAAAATGTCATGAAGCACATACAAAAGACCTGGACCGGAAGCGATGAGACCCGTTTAACAGAATGCGGAAGTAAGTTGTGCATAAAGCCTATTGGTCAAAACTGATGTCTTGTGTGCACCCATCTCTCTGCACTCATCCAATAAACACGAACATCAACTGTTAAAGAGACAAAGACTCAGATCCAGCAAAGGAGTGCACAGATCAGTTAACAACAGGTATAGAAAGAGAGAGAGTGTGCGGGGTGCAGTGGTTCTGGACGTGTTCACTCAGTGCGTGACAGGAGCTGTAGCTGTAGCTGTTGGCTCCGGCTGACTCCCATGGCCCCAGCCCCAGGCCCCCCCATACCATCTCTGCCTGTCGCACCTCAAAGGCTGGCTCCTCGCCCCCCTCCTCTCCCCCTTCGTCCTCCTCACCAATGTGGCAGCTCTGCAGGGAGAGATGTGTGAGGTTAGCTTGCACTCTATGAAAGCCTACAAACAAAACGAAACGTTTACCGCTTACTTTTGCCATGATATCAGCATATGACATGTATAGATGATCCACTTCAAGTTTTCTGCAGTAGGGAGGAAACAAATGTGACGATTTTATTGCAATGAAGAACACAGAAAATAAAACTACTGTCCCCTGTCCTCTGAATTGATGCCCCAACAATGAGATTTTTGTACAATAATCAGAGTAAGGACTTAGGGAGAGATTTACTAACAGCTTGTGTCAGCGCAAACCCTCTTTTGGCGTAATAAAACTACTGTCGGGATTTACTAAAGACAGAGTGAAAAATCTGCGCTGAAAAGGTGTGGACAGGGTTATTTTTGCGGCAGAACTTAATCCACCTCTGAGCACATTTTGAGTCACTATATTTTATTGAGAGGAATACCAAAGTTAAAGGAGTAGTTCACTTTTGAAAAAAAACTTTTGCTGATAATTTACATCCAAGATGCCCACTGCATTCGTTCTTCATTTGAGTTTTTGATGAAAACATTCCAGGATTTTCTCCATATAATGGACTTCAATGGGAACCAAACGGTTCAAGGTCCAAATGAGAGTTTCAGTGCAGCTTCAAAGGGCTTTAAACGACACCAGACGATCAAAACAAATCAAGCGAAACGATCGGTCATTTCAAAAATAAATGAAAAAGTTAAAGTTTTATAAGCACAAATGCTCACCTTGCTCTGTTCTGTGACTCTCCGGTTCATCAAAATGAACGAATCTTTTTCCGAGTCATTTGGTTCGTTCAACGAACAAAACGAACGAACTGACTCATTTCGATGAACAGGAGAGTCACGAACGTGCGTCACAGAACAGAGCAAGGCGAGCATTTGAGCTTGTAAAACTTAAACTTTGTTATTTATTTATTAAATGAGCGACCGCTTCGCTAGATAAGACCCTTATTCATCGTCTGGAATCGTTTAAAGCCCTTTGAAGCTGCACTGAAACTGTCATTTGGACCTTGAACCGTTTGGTTCCCAATGAAGTCCATTATATGGAGAAAAATCCTGGAATGTTTCCATCAAAAACCTTAATTTCTTTTCGACTGAAGAAAGAAAGACGTGGACATCTTGGATGACATGGGGGTGAGTAAATGATCAGCAGAGGTTTTTTTCAAAAGTGAACTACTCCTTTAACAACTGAAGCTGTAATTCATTTATTTATTCTTGTTTATTTCTGCAAAGCTGCCTTGGAACGATCTGTGTTGTATATCTATATGAATGTGAGCTGACTTGACAAGAAACACTGTGTCAAGACATCCCGTTCACCAAACGACGGAGAGACTTACGCTTTCTCGGTGAGAGCGGTGCGGCTGAAGTGGAGGATGAGCTGATGAAGGGGGTCTGGCTTTGATTCGGTTTCTTCCTCTTCTTCCTCTTCCTGCTCCAGTGCTTTCTGCACAAAACCAATACTATGAACAAACTGCACTCAACAGGATCTAAACAGGGCGCAGATATACCAACTTACGGATAAGTCATCTATCATCTTGTCTTCAAACGAGTAGCCTTCATTTTCAATCCAGTTGCGCTTGTAACCGTCAAGGAACAAGTTGGACGCCCGGTGCCTGAAAGGAAAATCACCAATCACAAATCTATGCAGCCAAATTTACTCCTGGACATCATTAAAGTAAGGTTATGTATGTCTTCATACTTGGGGAGGTTGTACAGCGGTGTCATTCTGAAGCAGGCCACCACTGCCTTGCGACGCTGTTTGGACAGAAGCTTGTGCCAAACTGTCTTCTTGCACTTGAATGCATGCTCAATCTGATGGAAGATAAAGAGGATGAACAAATGGCTTAAAGGAGTAGTTCACTTTTAAAAACTTTTGCTGACAATTTAGTCGAAAAGAAATTAAGGTTTTTGATGAAAACATTCCAGGATTTTTCTCCATATAATGGACTTCAATGGGAACCAAACGGTTCAAGGTCAGAATGAGAGTTTCAGTGCAGCTTCAAAGGGCTTTAAACGATTCCAGACGATGAATAAGGGTCTTATCTAGCGAAATGATCGGTCATTTCAAACATAAATACAAATGTTTAAGGTTTATAAGCTCAAATGCTCGCTTTGCTCTGTTCTGTGATGCGCGTTTTCGTGACTTTCCTGTTTGAACTCGTTCATCAAAATGAACAAATCTTTTTTTGAGTCATTCGGTTCTTTTCATTTGTTTAAGGAACCAAATGAATCGGAAAAAGATTAGTTCATTTCGATGAACAGGAGAGTTATGATCGCGCATCACAGAACAGAGCAAGGCGAGCATTTGTGCTTATAAAACTAACAGTTTTTTTATTTATTTTATAAATGAGCGATCGTTTCACTAGATAAGACCCTTATTCATCGTCTGGTGTCGTTTAAAGAACTTTGAAGCTGCACTGAAACTCTCATTTGGACCTTGAACCGTTTGGTCCCCATTGAAGTCCATTATATGGAGAAAAATCCTGGAATGTTTTCATCAAAAACCTTAACTTCTTTTCGACTGAAGAAAGAAAGACATGGACATCTTGGATGACATGGGGGCGAGTAAATTATCAGAATTTTTTTTTTTTTTTTTTTTTAAAGTGAACTACTCCTTTAATGCTAAGTAAAAATAGTGTGTAACTGTATGTTTATGTGCAAACAGGCCTCACCAGCTCAATGTAGTAGAGAACAGCCGAAACTTCCTGAACTCTCTTCACAACCTTCTCCGGTGCATCAGCGTCTTCAGCTTGACCCGAGGTCTCTTTATACAGAGCCATCTGCCAGCGCATGGACGGGTCGTCAACCTACAGAGATGTATACATGCAGACACTTATATTATACCAAGACTTTAGACTAGAAGACTTAAGACTTTAGGTGCACTTCCACGCAATATGACGGAATAAATCCCACATTATAATGAAAGAACCAATCGGCAATCAGTGTTCTAAGACGCACGCTAATGACTGCATGTGTGTATTGGCTGGTCTAGCGTGAAAAATGCTTTTTTTCTCTCATAAACAAAATTTATGAGATCGCTGTTGTCAGATTTCACTGTTCATTTCAAATATTAAATTCAATCGTAAGCTTGGTGAACAGATTTAGCAATTTTATGTTTCCCCATTCAAAGAGATAGGAGCTGTACTTGCATTAATGAAATAGCTGCAGATGATGGCCGCAGAGTGAAATGACTTGCCTGATGGGGATTTTGATTATACTGAAGATGTTTTCATCGCTTGACTGTGTCTGTACTTACCTTGCCCTGTAGATGCAGGTTATTCTGCAGAAACTCCCTCACTTCCTCATCTGTGTCTTTCTGTAACATTCAAATCACCAAAAAGTCAACAAAATTATTATTATTTAATAGTACTTGGTGTAAAGCATTATTGCAATTTCATTACTGTTCCCTTGAAAAGGTAAAGTTATGGATTACTCTTAACTTTTCTGTAATTTAATTACTGTTACATCTGATGCAATTGCATTAAATACTGCATAGACCACAACAATAGTGGATTTAACATCTAATTTCATAATGTATGTTTTTAATATAACCTTTAATTACTTTGCTCAGTTCAAGAATGATTTATGCAATTTTATATTGTTTATTTAAAATAATTAAAATAGCAGTTTGATGTTTATCCTTATAAAACTTTTGCTGATAATTTACTCACCCCCATGTCATCCAAGATGTCCATGTCTTTCTTTTTTGATGAAAACATTCCAGGATTTTCTCCATATAATGCACTTCATTGGGAACCAAACGGTTCAAGATCCAAAAGACAGTTTCAGTGCAAACTGCAAACTGTTCAAAGGGCTTTAAATGATCCCGGACAATGAATAAGGGTCTTATCAAGTGAAACGATCGCTCATTTAAAAAATAAATAACAAAGTTTAAGTTAATAACTTTTTATAACTTTATAACTCGCCTCGCTCTGTTCTGTGATGCGGGTTCGTGACTCTCCTTTTCAAACTCATTTATCAAAATGAACAAATCTTTTTTCGAGTCATTTGGTTCATTCAACGAACGAAATGAACAAATTGACTTGGAAAAAGGTTCATTAATTTTGATGAACGAATTCGAACAGGAGAGTTACACAGAACAGAGCAAGGCGAGCATTTGAGCTTATAAAACTTAAACTTTTTTTTTTTTTTTTAAATGAGCGATCGTTTCGCTTGAGAAGACCCTTATTCATCGTCTGGAATCGTTTAAAGCCCTTTGAACAGTTTGCAGTTTGCACTGAAACTGTCTTTTGGACTTTGAACCATTTGGTTCCCAATGAAGTGCATAATATGGACAAAAATCCTGGAATGTTTTCATCAAAAACCTTAATTTCTTTTCGACTGAAGAAAGAAAGACGTGGACATCTTGGATGACATGGGGTTGAGTAAATTATCAGACATTTTTTTTTTTTAAAGTGAACAACTCCTTTAACACAACAGTACAACAGTTTTCAACATAATAATCAAAGTTTCTTGAGCAGCAAAACATCATAATTGGGTGATTTCTAAAGGATCATGTGACACTGAAGACTTTGCATCACAGGAATAAATTGCATTTTAAAGTATATTACAATAAAAAAATGTAAATGTATTTTACCATGTTTTTGATTGAATAAATGCGGCCTTGGTGCGCAGAAGAGACTTATTTCGAAACCATCACAAAAACGAACCGCCCCCAAACTTTTATAGTATAAAAGATGGCGGTAAATCAACCATCCTAATCATTCTATCTGGCTTTAACATATGGCTAAGTACCAGAGAGTAGCGGATCTTGGCCAGATTGATGAGCTCTTGGTC
The DNA here is from genome assembly GCF_016745375.1 of Pimephales promelas. Next base: position 2,799,883 of record NW_024121288.1, read on the forward strand.
TGCAGGCGAGCACATGTTGAGGCCGATGGGGAGCAGTTTCTTCAGTGCCGCTACGATCAGCGAGGTCTGAACGGAATAACGGTCCCCGCGACGCTTCTTCTTGGTCCGCTCAACATCTGAGCCTCCACCCTAGAAAAATCCTGCAGAGTTAGACTGGCACAACGATGCTCTTACCTAGAAACTGTTTTGGGAAATGAAAATGGGTTTGTTTCAAAAAAGACTAAATAGTCTTTCTAAGTGAATAATGTGAATATAGAAACAATTCTCTGTAAACATCTCCCTTCTGTAAGTGTCTTGTTTTCTGAATAGATTATAATTAGCTATAGCTTTTACATTGTTAATTGGGGAAATTTACCAAACTAGCATATAGGGAATATAACAATCATGATTCAAGGGCAAGTTATACTCTATCAGTCAGTTTATTAGGAAATGTTAGTGCTAAACATACAGCAGTCTTGTTGTTAGTAGTGTAAGTTTGCCCACCCTCCAGCACAGCACACTTAAAAACATCACTAGGCTTTGGGGCCACTTCATCCCTCACACACACTCTCTGAATCTGTGCCTGTAAGACGCCATTAATGACTGTTGCCTTCTACAACACGAGCTCCCTCTGGCCTTTTAGTGCGAGATGAGACGAAAGACAAGACTAAGAGATACGGCGAGACAAGAGACGAGATGAGAAAAAAAATTTGAGAAAAAAATTGAAATTCAATTTTAAAGGTGCAGTAGGTAATATTGACAGCTAGTGGTTGAACTGGGTACTGCAGTTCAAATTGTAATAGGATATTGTACTATTTATTATTTGATTATAGTAATGTTAGTATTATTTTATAGATTAATCATTATTATTAAAAATAATAGTTAAATATAGTTAAAAATAAGTATTCAAGAAAAATAAAATAATAACAATCAATTTATTGTTTATTTTATTACAGTACTAATATTTGTGTTTTTTTCTTCTTTTTCACACTTTAAACCACTTCAAAAGTTTAAAATTAGGCGGACATAGTTTATAAACGCTTATTAAAAAATCCGCCACGTGTTTCAAATGCATGTTATAGTAAGTAATGCAAACTTGTTTATTTAATGTTTAATAACTAGCAGCCTTTATGGAAGCTTGTTTCCGCCACTGAAAAAAAGAAAAGAAAAAACAATTGCAACTTTTTATGACACAATTGCGTGTTATAAAGTCAGAAATGTGAGATAAAGTCAGAATTGCGAGATATAAAGTCAAAATTGCGAGATATAAAGTCAGAATTGCGTGATATAAAGTCAGAATTGTGAGATATAAAGTCAGAATTGCTTTATAAAGTCAGAATTGCGAGATAAAGTCAGAATTGCGAGATATAGTCAGAATTGCGAGATATAAAGTCAGAATTGTGTGATATAAAGTCAGAATTGCGAGATATAAAGTCAGAATTGCGAGATAAAGTCAGAATTGCGAGATATAAAGTCAGAATTGTGAGATATAAAGTCAGAATTGCATGATATAAAGTCAGAATTGTGAGATATAAAGTCAGAATTGCTTTATAAAGTCAGAATTGCGAGATAAAGTCAGAATTGCGAGATATAGTCAGAATTGCGAGATATAAAGTCAGAATTGTGTGATATAAAGTCAGAATTGCGAGATATAAAGTCAGAATTGCTTGATATAAAGTCAGAATTGCGAGATATAAAGTCAGAATTGTGTGATATAAAGTCAGAATTGCGAGATATAAAGTCAGAATTGCATGATATAAAGTCAGAATTGTGAGATATAAAGTCAGAATTGCGAGTTATAAAGTCAGAATTGCTTGATATAAAGTCAGAATTGCGAGATATAAAGTCAGAATTGCGAGATATAAAGTCAGAATTGTGAGATATAAAGTCAGAATTGCATGATATAAAGTCAGAATTGTGAGATATAAAGTCAGAATTGCTTTATAAAGTCAGAATTGCGAGATAAAGTCAGAATTGCGAGATATAAAGTCAGAATTGCTTGATATAAAGTCAGAATTGCGAGATATAAAGTCAGAATTGTGAGATATAAAGTCAGAATTGCGAGATATAAAGTCAGAATTGCGTGATATAAAGTCAGAATTGTGAGATATAAAGTCAGAATTGTGAGATATAAAGTCAGAATTGTGAGATATAAAGTCAGAATTGTGAGATATAAAGTCAGAAATGTGAGATATAAAGTCAGAATTGTGAGATATAAAGTCAGAATTGCGAGATATAAAGTCAGAATTGAGTGATATAACGTCAGAATTGCGAGATATAAAGTCAGAATTGTGAGATATAAAGTCAGAATTGAGAGATATAAAGTCAGAATTGCGAGATATAAAGTCAGAATTGTGAGATATAAAGTCAGAATTGAGAGATATAAAGTCAGAATTGCGAGATATAAAGTCAGAATTGCGAGATAAAGTCAGAATTGCGAGATATAAAGTCAGAATTGAGAGATATAAAGTCAGAATTGCGAGATATAAAGTCAGAATTGCGAGATATAAAGTCAGAATTGCGAGATAAAGTCAGAATTGCGAGATATAAAGTCAGAATTGAGAGATATAAAGTCAGAATTGCGAGATATAAAGTCAGAATTGTGAGATATAAAGTCAGAATTGAGAGATATAAAGTCAGAATTGAGAGATATAAAGTCAGAATTGAGAGATATAAAGTCAGAATTGCGAGATATTAAGTCAGAATTGCGAGATGGAAAGTCAGAATTGAGAGATATAAAGTCAGAATTGCGTGATATAAAGTCAGAATTGCGAGATATAGTCAGAATTGCGAGATATAAAGTCAGAATTGAGAGATATAAAGTCAGAATTGCGAGATATAAAGTCAGAATTGCGAGATATAAAGTCAGAATTGCGAGATATAAAGTCAGAATTGCGAGATATAAAGTCAGAATTGCGAGATATAAAGTCAGAATTGCTTGATATAAAGTCGCAATTGTGAGAAAAAAGACAAAGTGCGACTTTTTATCTCACAATTCTGACTTTTTATATGGTTTGTAAGTTTATATGTCGAAATTCTGACATCTTTTCTCAGAATTGTGAGATATAAACTCGCAATTGCGAGTCATCAGGCTAATTCTTCAGAATAGTTTAAATCTCACAATTCTGACTTTATATCATGCAATTGCAACTTTATATCACGCAATTCTGACTTTATTACACGCAATTGCGACTTTATATCTCGCAATTCTGACTTTACATCTCGCAATTCTGAGAAATAAAGTCAGAATTGCGAGATAAAAAGTCGCAATTACTTTTTTTATTTTTCATTCTGTGGCGGAAACAAGCTTGCATAAGCCTTTGTTATTGATAATCGCACAAATCCACATGGCGATTTCGATTGTAGTCTTATTAATCATCAGGCCCTAGATGAGACAATCCAAGAGAAGAAATCAAGGAAATGAGAGAGATATGAGGGCACAAGATATCAGTAGAGATAATGAGTGTGTTAGGCAAAGGGAACCCATGGGGAGGAGATAACAGATGCTGCTACAGTAATGGCCGCCTCACAGCACAGAGGAGGAGGTGCAATAACATCCTTGAGCGAGCTAACACCTAACAGAGACAAACTTTTAAGGGAAGTGAGCAAGTGAGTCGGGTTTGGGGAACATGTCGACAGAATGGACACACTAATCTAATGAAAGTACAGAGAGTACTGGATACATTGAATTAAACAAAGGGAGGGAAATATTAGATGAGAGATGTAATGAGAACTGTTCCCTGATAGGAAAAGCCAAGTTCCCTCTCTACATTACCAATGTTCTCATACATTTCCTTGAGATTGGTGAAGATTAAGTGTATTTTTGCTCCTAGTGAGGGAACATCACCACCAGAGCTTGTGGAGGGGAAAAGATCAAACATGGAAATCAGAAGAGAAAGAAAGGAAACCAGACAAGTCTGCAAGAACTTGCAGCAGTCAAAAACCATCAGAGGCACATCAATCAAAATCACTGTCAGGACAATGGGACTCAGATCCAGCGGGAGTTAAAGATCCAGCTGAAGAGAGTGCCATGTTCCTGAGACTAAACTCTATGGCTGAGGGCAAACACACCTCACACACACTGGCAGTGAATGAGGGTTTGGACTTCTGGTTGGTGTGTGTGTGTGAGTGTTTGCCAGTGTGTGTGGGAGATCGCCATGCGATCAGCACAGCTCTTTTTTTTCGTGCAGAAACATGGTCTGACCTCTCCGTCTCCGGCCTACAGACCCCGAATCCACACCGAGACAGGACACAAAGAGAGACAGCACTGTTAAAACTTACACCCTCACAGACAGGATCTACTGTATAAACCCACTGTGAGAGCAAAAACAGTGTCCGTCCTCAACAGGACACGAGGTCATCAGTCGTCTGAAGAACAACTTTCAATTCATTTTAATCAAAATCAATCATTAAAAGACTATTTGATATGATGGAGATGGTAAATAAAAGAGGACATCTTTTACTTTTAGACTCAAATGTTCGTGGCAGTAAGACTCACCTTGCTCATCTTGCTTTTGCTGTCAGCAGTGAGGAAGGACATGTTGTTGATCTCATTCATCACAACAAAGTTCTGTTCCTCACGCTTGAAATTCTGCAGAGTAAAATTAAATAGTCATTAAGAGAGAATTATGTTGAATATCAAAAGAAAAAGAGACAAGAGGCGGAAGGAGATCAGAGACGTGAGAAGAGAAGATATATTGAAGAAGACAACATGAAAGGAGGCTAAGGTTATGTTTTACATGACTGAAAATGGTAAGGTTTTCCTTCGCGTTTTTGAAAAGTTTCGTGTACAACGTTGTCAAAACTATCCCCATTCACGCGGATCCACAAAAAAGACTAAAAGTGCTGTTATGCTGCCAGGCCAGTAGATGGCGATGTTACTTAAAGAAACAAGACATGCCGGCACACATACGCAAATCTTCTACAGAGCGGTGAATACAAACAATGTTGAACACACAATACGCATCGGCATTTTCGCATATTCTAGGTTTTGTAGTTTACGCGGAGGCGAAAACAGTATCGTTTTCAAAAAAAACTAGCGTTTTTGCGTTTTTAAACGACCAAAACGCATAAAAAGTATATCGCCCCCTAAAGTAGGGATGCACCGATATAAAAATTTTGGCCGATACAGATAACCGATAATTCTTTATATTTGAAATGCGATAACCGATATATTGGCCGATAAATCTAAAAAAAATTGTATATAATTTTTGAGAGGCTGCTTACAAAAACAAAAGACATGTTATTAAAAGCCATGTCCCAAGCACACAATTCTAATGTTCGCATGTAGTCTATACGACAGACTTGAGCTGCACATATAGCATTTAACTGTATTTTCCCTTTTAAAGTGATTCCAATCATATTTCAAGCAATTGGAAACCATCATGGCCATCTGAAGTGTCTCATAATAATTGTTTATCAGCTTTAATATATGGACCAAATTTTCAGCGGTGAATACAAACAATGTTGGACACACAATACGCATGTGACAAATGACATCCCCATTTTCACAAATTCTAGGTTTTGTAGTTTACACAGAGACGATAACAGTATAGTTTTTCAAACGGCCAAAACGCACACTAGCACCTCATTGCAGTACACAAGATCCAGATCCAGGGGGCGGAGTCGGATCTAGATCTGAGGGGTGGAGTTGGGTGGGTTTAGGGATCAGGGGGTGGAGATGGGTAGGTTTAGAGGTGGAGTTAGGGATCAGGGGGTGGAGCTGGATAGGTTTAGAGGTGGAGTTAGGGATCAGGGGGTGGAGCTGGGTAAGTTTAGGGGTGGGTTTAGGGATCAGGGGGTGGAGATGGGTAGGTTTAGAGGTGGAGTTAGGGATCAGGGGGTGGAGCTGGGTAGGTTTAGAGGTGGAGTTAGGGATCAGGGGGTGGAGCTGGGTAAGTTTAGGGGTGGGTTTAGGGATCAGGGGGTGGAGCAGGGTATGATTAGGGGTGGAGTTAGGGATCAGGGGGTGGAGCTGGGTAAGTTTAGGGGTGGGTTTAGGGATCAGGGGGTGGAGCAGGGTACGATTAGGGGTGGAGTTAGGGATCAGCGGGTGGAGCTAGGGATCAGGGGGTGGAGCTGGCTAGGTTTAGGGGTGGGATTAGGGAAGAGCAGGTGGAGCTGGGTAGGATTAGGGGTGGGTTTAGGGATTAGGGGGTGGAGAAGGGTAGGTTTAGGCATATGTAAGGTGGGAGGAGTTGGATCTGGATCCGACTCCTCCCTGTGGATTTCATGTTCTGCAGTGAGGACCATCTCAAAACGCATAAAAAAGTTTATCGCGTTAATGCCCCCAAAGTAGTGATGGGCCGATACAGATAACCGATAATTCTTTATATTTGAAAGCCGATAACCGATATATCAGCCGATAAATCTAAATCAAAAAATTGCATGATGTTCCTATCAAACCGATAAAAATAACGTTAAAAAATGAACATATATTGGCTGATACCGATATGGTTGCGATTTATCCCTAGAAGAAGAGACTAGTTCAAGTGACAAGAAAGACATACCGTAAAACAGGGTTCCTCAAACTCAGTCCTGGAGGGCCAATGTCCCTGCAGAGTTTAGCCCCAACCCTGATCAAACACATCTACCTTACTGATCCCGAAGACCTTGATTAGTTTGCTCAGGTGTGTTTGATCAGGGTTGGACAAAAATTCGCTTTGGCGGCCACCAAAAAGCAAACAAACTGATCGTTTTAGAAGATTAACAACCCGAAACTAAAAAACAGACCTTATTTATCCAAACTGCAGCCACACCAGGCGTGTAAAAGAGACAAGTGTCTATTTAGGATTCGGCTATAATTTGAAGTTTTACGGAAATAAGATATGATTTTAACTTCTTTTAATTATAAGGAAACAGACATACGTGAGATTTGGACCAGAAAATGAAGACTTCTCCAACCATCCTGAAGAGGTCCTCCGCATCAGGGTCAGGACAGGTCAACCACCTCGCCCTTTAAATGACACAAAGAACCAAATCAGAGAAGACAATCTTACTCCTTCAAAGGCTTCAAAGGTACATCTGTTGGAGATCTAATAGAAATAAAGGATGCGGATGAGCGGTACCTGTTGTTGTCCACGTATCGGATGAGTAGCGGGTAAAGAGCATACAGATCCCTGCAGAGCACAGCGAACTCGTCACGAATGGTTCCCTCTTCGCTGTCCACCTCCGTCTTTCCCTCCATGCGCAGCTGCTCCTCCTCGGCCACCACCTTCCCACAGCGTTTCTTCAGCTTCTCCATAGTGGGGATAAAGTGGGACTTGAGCATCTCCGGCTTCGCTCTGCTCACGATGGGCTGGGCAAACACTGTGGAGGAACAGCTGTTTACATCTCGTTTGAAAAAGCGTATTGGTGGATCCATGGGCGCCAGTTTTGGTCTGAAATGTGTGCTGAAATGAATGCTCTGCTAGTTAACGATGTTATACAACGACGAGATGTTGGCTTCACTTTATTTGGATGGTCCCTTTAACACATTCAGTTGACTGTAAGTGACGTTGCACCTATATCTCGATTGTTAGTAGAGTAGTAGAGTTAACTAATACAAACCTATGGGATTTCATGCCCATAAGACCCATATGTTTCAACAGGAATATACAGATAAATATAAAGGTTCAAATCAAACATATTAAAAGGTACAACTGAAAAATACAGCACATTAAAATCAAAAAGTCAAACAAATTAAAATGAATATCAGACAGCCGATAGATTAGATCGATATATATATACATTAAGGTCATATCTGACTTGAAAACGTTCACTTCACGGATTAAATTGTGGCTTAAGGCAAACCAAAACTGTAACCATTTTTAACAATTGTTACTTTTCTGGTTGTGTGTGTGTGTGTGTTTGAAGAAATGGGATTGTTTTATATTTGTATGTATTTTTTTTTTTTATAATGTATTTAGAAATGCCCAACCAGGGACAGGAGTTGTAAATTAGCATTAGCTATAAACTCTATATGCTGCGCATCAGTTACAGGCTATGTTTGACTGTATGGTCCCTGTTAAATAAATAAATAAATAGAATTACATTTATTGCATTTCTTTCTCACCTGCCAATCTCTTCATCCAGGAAGCTTCATCAATGCCCAGGTTGTTGACGACGATCTTCATGATGCTACCCAGGAGCTGATTGAGTTGTTCGGAGGTGACGTCAGTGCACAGATTGCCTTCCTGCTCGGGGAAGTTCTCCAGGCCTCGTTCCCACCAGCGGGGAAGATAGTTGCACAGCATGGGCAGGGTGATCTCGATCACGTGGGGCATCTCTGTGTAACGGGCCCCGGACTCTGCCAGATCCCCGATCTCTTTCATCAACACGTCCAGTTCAGGGATGTCCAGACACAGTTCCTGCACTTGACTGGGCAGACCCAGAACTAAAACACGGATAAGGGAGTTGAGGAAGCGTTAGTTGATCACAACAACCATTGATGGTGTACGTTCAGAGTGAGCTACTGACTCGTTCTCTCTCGTGGGGTTTTGGTAGTGTACACAGAGTATGCGTTGAACTCGTTGAGGTTGGGCTCCAGGAAGGCGACAGGCATGGCAGCAGCCAGATGAGCCAGACACTCCCCTAGAGCTGGTCTTTGGCTGTGTGGGATCGCACCATAACATTCGTTAACACACGCCATCCTGTAAAACGCTTCATATAGAAACAAGTGCACATTCATGAAGCTGTTTCCTTACTTCTCAGCATGAGGGGTCTTTACAGTGCCCAGGGAATAGATACTGCACATGATACGATAACAGGATATCTGCAAGTCATCCACTGAGTGATGAAGGAAAAACAGACAAAAAATGCGGTTTTGATGCGTTTTGGCCGTCCACTTACATGACAAAAGCTTTTGAAAACGGGTTCAAAGTACTCATTTAGAAAATTACACCATTTTTTGACTTCTTTTGAAAATTATACCGTATTTTGACTTCTACCCACTCCGTTTCGAGCAATAGATGGAATGGGCTATATGCACGCATAAGTTCCGCATTTGACGCAAGGATGCTCGTCCATTTCCGGTTGTGGAGATTTAAGCGGAGGAGAACCGAGGAAAACGGGATTATGGCAGAGTCTTCAAAATTTACTGTCCTCCCATCTTTGAAACGAAACGTACATGCGTTTAGATGTAATTTTATATATAGTTATGTTTATTTAATATAATTTTAAAAAGAAGCATAAACACAACAAGGGGTGTCTGTTTTATCTGTTTTTGTGACTAACGTTTCATTAGTATAACCATGGAGTATAAAATTCAATATAACTTCTCGGTATTGCATTGGACTCTACGATCGGCGGAAGTTATCGAGCATCCTTACACCTTCACCGGAAATAACGCCGTGCATAGAGCCCATTATTTGTTAAAGTTGATAAAAGTATGATTAATTTAAAGGCTTCTACAGATTAATTAAAATGCTTCTTATTGCCTTGTCGTGTGTAATTATATATTGCTCGAAATAAATAAATAAAATAAAAATCATCTCTCATATAAAATTCTAAAACCGCGAATTTGTGAAAATGGTTATGTCACGCACGTGTATTACGTGTTCAGTCTATAGGCGTGTAATGTTTCTTTACAAAGTGACATTACCATTTACTGGCCTGGCAGTGTTTTTAGTCAATTACCCTGAATAAATAGGGATAATTTTGATACTGTTGTCGTCTGTGAACGTGTGTAAACACGAAGGAAAACTTTTCCGTTTTTAGTACTTCGTTGTCGTATCAACATAACCGCAGATTAGGGTTGAGTTTTATCCGATACTAGTACCTACTCTGTAAAAACGGTTCTGGTGCCTCAACGGTTCTTGAAACGATACTTAAAAAAAACGCATAAATATTTTTTAAATTGTGAGTTTATTTTTAAATCTCACAATTAAGACTTTTATAACAGATACAAATACAATATCACAACTATTCGCATATATATTCTTATTTTACACAACTCTTGATTGTTATTTTTGTTATAACGTTATATTTTGTTGAGTTTTCAGAAAAAAATAAATAATATTAATTTACGCAGTTTCCACCTTTTGAATTAATATACATTTTATACATTTACACTATTAAAATGTCACTATTTTTAGGTTTTACATAAAATAGTAAAATTAACTTATGCTGTTTATCGATATTAGTTTAGTTTAAATAAAAAAAAAAATTTTTTTTAAATAGTTTAAGATTAAATCACACTTATTTATGCCATTTTCATTATTGTTATTTGACTTTTTTTATGTTTTTAGCAATACAGTTTTTTGTCATATTAAATGATGCCGGGTATACACTGAACATTTTAGCACCAATTTGAGTTTTGATTGGAAATTACATCGACGACAAACTACAGCCAATGAGAGAGTTCAGGGGGAGGAGTCATGGACTTGCAACAGAACACCAGCAAGCAACCATTCTCTCCTTTATAATATTTTCTCTTTTTCGCTGAAAAAATCTGCACACAGAAAACTTGGATCACAAGCTTCTTGCATGCATCATTTTAACAAAAATAATTGTCTGTGTCAATTCTGGCGTGTGTTTTGGTAGTGAAACGATTCTTTCGATTGAAATGTCGTGTAAAGTTGCATAAAATATCAACAGCCTTTTCAATTTAATTCCTGTCACCATCTAATTATTTATTCCCTTCATTAATCTATTTATATTTTAATTAAATGTACTCTGTTATGTAGGTTAAATTTCGTCACGTTAAATGAAAACCTATGAAAATATCTCACAAATGACATCATCTCCAAACTGGTGCTGGGCGATGTGGTCGAACAGAGAAGTGAGCACCGGCAGAAGAGCAGTGGTGGTGTAGCTGATGTTCTGAGATACACCTTTCACCTGTTACAGAGACCGAGGGAGGGGGAGAAAGGGGCTCAATTTAGAAATTTGGACAAAGAACAAAGGAACATCTCAGAGAACAGGAACATATTTACATCTGACCTGGTTTTTGGTAGACACCTTCCCCAATTTGAGGTTCTCAACCATCTTCTCAATATCATCGGCAGCGCTCTCAAAGAAAGAGCGCAGACCAGCCTTCACAATCTCAGGCCCAGATTTCATCACAGTCCTGGAAGAGAAAGAAAGACAAAAGATAAGTATGACTTTTAATACATAAACATTAATTAAAGGGATAGATCAATCCTCAATTACTCACCCTCATGTCATTCCAAACCCATAATTTAAGCTTTTATTCAAATATAAACATTGATCCATGCACTGTAAAACGTAAGCTCAACCGTACTTGCTTGATGAACGAGAATGAACCTCATTGGTTCTAGCAGAAGCTCAAACATGCTGCGCAACATGAGAATGAACCTCATTGGTTCTTCTCCGTCAAACAAATTGTGTGTGAATAAAAGCCTAACGAAATATGTTCATCATATAAAGCGATTGTGCCTCTTCAGAAGACTTAAACTGCTTGATTCATATGTTTTTTTTTTTAAAATATCTTCATTTTTGCTCAAAAGATGAACAAACTCTTATGTGTTTGGAACAACATAAATGGGTGAACCCTTTTAGGACTTTTTGGGAATGATGTGGTCAACAAACATACCTGGCATCCAGCGAGCGGGAAAGAATATGAAGACAGTTGACCACGGCGGCGGCATCAGTGCCTGCACACACAAACATTCAGACCATGACTTAGGCCTTCAACTTTCACCTACAGTTCGCCTGGCTACAACATATGGACTGAGATATATGACACTGATATACAGTAGAATGAAGAGGTTTAATAAAAGCCAAAGCAGATATTCTTCCAAAATACCGAGCCAACACTGCAAACGACGCACCAACTTAAGCAAAGCACTGCAAATCATTAGAGAAACACTCTGAGAAAGAAAGAGAGAAAGAGAGAGAGAAAGAAAGAAAGAAAGAAAGAAAGAAAGAAAGAAAGAAAGAAAGAAAGAAAGAAAGAAAGAAAGAAAGAAAGAAAGAGAAAGAAAGGATAGAGATAAAACCAACAAGAACTCGTAGCAAATAAATGGAACTATTAGGAACGGGTGTACAGATAATATGAAAGATTAAAGAAAAAGGGAAAGACAGTGAAAAAATGAAATGTGCAATCAGGCCATCATGCAGGACTCTTACCAAAGAGGGAAACCCTGTGTCTCACCAGACCAGCCAACTTACAGAAGATACTGAGATAGAAGATACACAGATAGAAAAAGAAGGAAGGAAGAGGGGTGGAGGGTTGGGAAAGAGAGAATGGCATGACAAGGAATAAAATGGTGAGGTTAAGATGAGCAAAATAACGTGATCCATAGAAGATAAACGTAACAAAAGAATGAGGAGACCCGTGGGAAAATACTCCAGGAAGGGGCAGAGAGAAAACCACAGGCAAGAAGAAGAGAGGGTGACAGGTCAAAACTATTAGAACTAACATCATTAAAAAAAAGTCATCAAATTTAAATCTTTAAAGGAGTAGTTCACTTTTGAAAAAGACTTTTGCTGATAATTTACTCACCACCATGTCATCCAAGATGTCCATTTCTTTCTTTCTTCAGTCGAAAAGAAATTAAGGTTTTTGATGATTTTTCTCCATATAATGGACTTCAATGGGAACCAAACAGTTCAACGGTTCAATCATTTATCAAAATGAACAAATCTTTTTCCGAGTTAATTCGTTCGTTGAATGAACCAAATGACTCGGAAAAAGATTCGTTCATTTTTATGAACGAGTTTGAACAGGAGAGTCAACTTGAGAAGACCTTTATTCATCGTCTGGAATCGTTTAAAGCCCTTTCAACAGTTTGTAGTTTGCACTGAAACTGTCTTTTGGTCCTTGAACCGTTGTGGTTCCCACTGAAGTCCATTATATGGAGAAAAATGCTGGAACGTTTTCATCAAAAACCTTAATTTCCTTTCGACTGAAGAAAGAAAGACACGGACATCTTGGATGACATGGGGGTGAGTAAATTATCAGCAAAAGTTTTTTCAAAAGTGAACTACTCCTTTAAGGTACATAAAAGATGACTACCCCCAACATTGCAAATTTTTGACGTCTCATATCTGACATCCATTTGAGGTCTTGGATCAAAATGTTGATCATAATGTACTTTAAATAACATCAAACAATAGCAGAAAGACAGCAGTTCTCCTGTTGTTCATTAATACCAGTGATGTTGTACAATGAGGAAGTTGCAGGAAACAGTGTCCCAATATGAGTGAGCCACTACTGTCCTTACCAGTGTACACGATACACCGATTCATGATCTCTGATTGAGTACCACAGAAATATAAAGATCTGTAGCATTAGTTACCTAGCAATCATCTCCTTCTCCTTGTTGGAGGCATGACCACCACTGCCCAGGACTTTAGCAGGAGTGGACAGGAAATACAGACAGTGATTCTTAAAGTACTGGTTTACCAATGGAAGCAGAATCTACATAAAGAGAAAGAGGAGAGTGTGAGAGGCTGTTTTATTTAGCATGCACTCATTTGCGGGTCAAAGGTGTCTCACCTTAGCAAAGAATTTAATCTCCTGTTCGTGAGGAGATTTCTCAACTCTTCCACTGCTCACAACGGCCTCTGGAGAAACATTCATCAAAAACACCTTCATCAGGAGCAAACTAACACCTAGAGTTTTTAGATGGAAGAAATGACTGCTATGACTGTATACCGAGATGAGCAATAAACTCCTGCGCAATCTCCATCCACTTCAACAGCTTCTGCAGGAACCCGTAAGCAAACCGCTTCTCAATGGAGGAAATCTCCTGCTCCATGTCCTTCAAACCCCTAAAGAAGAAAAACGGCAAATACATAGTATTTGTTCCGCCTCATAACATCTGTAAGAGACAATTCAACATGCCATGAAATGTAAAAGAGAAGAACAAAACATTTATCTGACAAAATTATTTGGCAAACTACATTCATTTGAAAAACAAAAAACTTACAGGAAAAAGCTTACACTGACTACATCATAACTGTTTGCTCTCTCTTTTATGGCCAAATCATTTGTTTGTATGATAGCCTGGGCAAAAATAATGTCCATACCACACAATTTGGCATCTCTCATCATGTTATGACAAATAAAACAATTGAAATCCAAACAAAGCACAACTACTCAATATGCTTGCATATTTGACACATTTTTTTCATAATATTTGAATAAAGGGCGAAGACAATTTTCCTAGGCCGGACAGCACATAATTAGTGTTTAGAGGTTTGTATATATTTGTGTGTAAAATAAATTCTTTCGGCATGCTTAAAGGGATAGTTCACTTTGAAATGAATTTTTGGTATGTTTTAGCTTACCTCAAGGGCATCCAAGATGTAGGTGTCTTTGTTTTTCACAGTTGTTTCAATTTTGATATTTTTAGGTCAAACCGTTTGTGTCGATCAGTCATATAATGGAGGTCTATGGTCACCACCTCAAAGAGCATGCACAGAGAAGTCCAAATTAAACATGATTTAATGACTCTGTGTAAATGTAAGTACACATTGATGGCCTAAGACACGAAACGAGCGGTTTGTGTGAGAAAACGAACAGTTTTCGTTTTTCATCACAGCCACGTCCAAGTGATCTGAGGCCGCTGGCGCTTTGTGGAAGTGGTTACATGAGGTAAAAACGATATAAATTCTGTTCGTTTTCTCACACAAACCGCTCGTTTCGTGTCTTAGGCCATCAATGTGTACTTACATTTATGAGTCATTAAATAATGTTTAATTTGGACTTCTCTGTGCATGCTCTTTGAGGTGGTGACCATAGACCTCCATTATATGACTGACAGCCAAGAACGATTTGACCTAAAAATATCAAAATTGAAACTACTAAGCAAAGACACTTACATCTTGGATGCCCTTGAGGTAAGATAAAACATACCAAAAATTATAGTTCAATTTCAAATTGAACTATCCCTTTAATGAGACGTTTTCAAGGACGGCATCATTTCTCTCTTGTTGCGAGGCATTTTTGTTGTACCTGGTGACAGCATATCCATTGAGCTGGAGGAATTTAAGCAGGTCTTGGGCTTTTTCTCTGTCTCTTGCCTTCTCTTTGGCCGTCAACGTATCATATGGTACCAGCAAAGGATGGGTGCCACCACCTAAACACAAAGGATAGTCCACAGGCTGGAATGGTTTATGTTATGAACATTATGTTTAGCAGTAATACAGTGAACAAAATAAACAGTCATACCTTTGGCTTGCAGCTCCATCTTCTTCTTGCGACCCCAGGTGTTGTGGTAATTCTCAGCAATCTGTTCTGCCATTGACTGAACAGATGGAAACATGAGGAATGAATCAATCACAAGGGTTTCTGAATGTCTTGTATTGAATGATTATAAATAATATACCTGTAGCTCTCTGGACAAGGCCATGCCAGTCAGCTCTACTGGCTGGGGAGAGTATCCCTGGCTGGGATCATAGGTGGCCTGCAGGAGATGGATATATAGGTATGGTTAATGGGCTTATCAAACATGCAATTTCCATCTTCTTTCCTCCATATGTTACCTGAGCAGTCTGAGAGATCTTCCTGGTGGTCTTCACCTCACTTTTCTCAACATCTCCATCTCTAGCTTTTTCCAGAGTCCATTCCCACGCCAGCATGGCCTTGATGGACTCTTTAATGGGCCAGCGATAGATCTCCTTATCCTGGAGAGAGAATACGAAAGAAAGGTTGACCTTGATTTTGGAGAACCAACTGACAAAAGACGGGTTTCAATAAAGATACGTTTCAAAGAAGAGCCATTCAGACCTTCTCTGAGAAAGTCTTGTACGGCCGCAGCATGTGGTGAGTTTTGGCGTTCTCGTCTAGGACCTCTCCATATGTCCAGTTGTTTTGGATCTGGAAGATGGAAACAAAAGGTTAAGAGCCTATTCTCAATCCTACAATGCATTCGGCTTTCACAAACAAGCACAAGTGCTGATACTAACCTTCTCAAAAGCCCATTTATCGTGCGTGTGCTCAGCATATTTGTTAATGAAGGCATCGAGTCTCTCAGGAATGATGGTGCTGCAAAGAAAACATAATCGTTCAGTTGGTGTTGTTCATTTCAATACAGATCTTTTAATGACTCCCTCAAAATAATTATTTGTGTTGATCAGCCGAGGACGAAAAAAGAGAGAAAACGAAAAAAGAGAAAAAAGAGCTATGATTTTGCCAGAAAAAATACACTGGGAGGCCTTAAAGGTGCAGTAAGTGATTTCAGAGTAACACTGTTGAAAGTCGATCAGACTGACCAATATAACAGACTTGTAGCCAATCAGCAGTAGGGGGTGTGTCCACTCATGATTGGGGAAGATAGTGAGCAAATCAGCAGTAGGGGGCGTGTCCATTCATGATTGGGGAAGAGACTGAGCCACTCAGCAGTAGGGGCGTGCCCACTCATGATTGGTGAGGAGAGAGAGTGAGCCAATCAGCAGTAGGGGGCGTGTCCATTCATGATTGGGGAAGAGAGTGAGCAAATCAGCAGTAGGGGTGTGTCCACTCATGATGCGGGGGAGAGAGATTGAGCCAATCAGCAGTAGGGGCGTGTCCATTCACGATTGGTGAGGAGAGAGAAGGTGTGTTCGACATCGGCTGCGGCTGGATGCAACCGATCGGCGAGATTAGCCGCGTGCAGGCGGGGAGGAGCTGCAAACGGAGACGTGAAGTCGGACACTTTCTGGTTCCCGTAGTGAACGCTCACGTGGTGTTTTCATGCTTTACCACAGCTTGAGTGAAATAAATGCAACATTTGCCTTAGTGGAACTAAATGTATGGGAATAAACACGAAACGCACGTGATCGTTGTCATGCGTTGAATCCGGCGAATCGTGGAACAGCTGTGACATCATCAGAGCTCGTGCAGCCGCTCTTGAAAAGCTGCGCTGGCTGAGTCCTCCGGCTACTCTCGTATTGCTCTCGCGGTACTTTGATGGCATATGTCACAGTCACGTGGAGTCAGCGCTGCATCGAGTCGGACAAAATTTCTAACCGGCGTGCACTGCTTCAAGTCAGCTACCGATCGGTCTGCGCAGAGCTGCATGAAGTCGAACAAGCCTATCGTGAGCCAAAAAGCAGTAAGGGGTGTGTCCCCTCATGATGCAGGATGAGAGACTGAGCCAAACAGCAGTCCACTCATGATGCGTCATAAAAGCATTATTTTGCTTGGCTTCAGCTATGATAAAGTGACAGCCAATCTTGCATTGTGTGTTCGTATATTTTGGTTGATTTCAACTATCAACAGTGTTTCTCAGAAATCCCTTACTGCACCTTTAAAGCTTCTTTTTTGTTGAGATATTTACAAATGCTTCTCATAACATATTTGGGAAGATGGCATGTTGCTGCTTCATACTGCTTCCCTCTGAAACATGCATGACCAATTATCGACCAGAAGGTATGGTCCACGCTATCGTCTCCATCCATGGAATACATATATTTAAAATGCATTACACGTAAATGTACATTGAACTACAGCTAATTGTTTTCTCACTTGGTTGTCTCCACTGGTTTGGGGTCAAAGTTGCCCTCAGCGTCGACAGATGCTTTCTTCTCAGTCATAGACGAATAGCTAGCATCCACGTAGTCCGGAGGGATGGCACCCGCTATGGCGCAGATGCAGGGCATGGCGATCTTAAACAGCTCTGCATCAAATTTCTGCAGAGATGAGATGCCAAGAACTGTAAGTGCTCATTTCTCATTAATAATTCATCCGTTAAATCGTGTTTGTTTTTGCCAAACCTTGTGCGCGAGGGACTCAAAGATGCCCCAGAAGAGTTTGCGAGACAGATGCAACTCCTCCTCTGATGAGACTCCAAAGTTCGCCCATCCATTCGGCAGGCAATAATACTTCCAGCAGCGCTCATAGTGGTTGGTCAACAACTAAAAAGAAACAGGATCAGCTAAATTACACTGGCACAGAAATATGATAATAAGATAAATAAGATAAAAATGACTACACTTGCATACCTTTAGGGGCATCTTGGCGTACTCGTTTAAGATTGGCACGTCAAACACCAGCCTTCTCAACAGATGCTGCAACATTGATGGCCGCAGATACCTAAAGTTCACAAATATAACTTTATTAGCTTCAATATTGTGAATGTGCTGATTTTCTAGTGCTGATGTCAGTACAGAGTGATAACTAACTTGACAAGAGACATAAGGCAGTCCTCGATGACGTCCCGCTGGGCCTTGGTAAGTGCACGGCCACGGGACAACCTGTAGATGGTGTGCAGCATAGAGTCGATCATGATGGCACGGTGTTCAGTGCCAGCGAACAGTGGGGCACACTTGGTGAGCAGAGGCAGCACAGCTGAGCAGAGGTAACGGTTCAGAGCCAGAGCCATCTCTGTGGTGCTAAACGCCAACTGGAGGGACATTACAATTAACATCACAGTGCTGTTATTATATTACAACTTGCAGCATTTCTCATGGCGGACGAGCAAACTACCATCATTTTACAAATGGTACTGTTGTTGTGTCACGGAATGTAGTTTTAAGAATTATTAGGTGAGAATTAAGTCAAATATGCGACATACAGTGATCCCCATGCTAAAGTTGCCTTGAAAGAGGAATAAAAAAAATCATCTTTTGGATATTGATCTTAATGCCTTAATTAGAAAAATGAGGAAAAATCCAACCTTTAAAGGAGCTAAACGCAAGTCTCTGAGTTTTTGCAGAACTACGCCCCCTCTGGCGACAAGCGAAACTGCAACCAGAGCTGTGCGCGTTCATGGAGGAACACACACACATACGCACGTTTGCACGAGCTGTTCATAACCTAAGGAGCATCAGCCGCACACTGTGCGGCACACATCTTTTGTTACAGTCATAATGAGGTAATACAGTAATAAATCTGCAAGTCATTTAAAGTATATGAAAGGAAAGGCATTCGAGTAAATTACACACTTATGTGTGTGAGAGGGGGAAACGGGGGTAGTAGAAAACTTCCGTTTTTGTTTCCATCTATCTCCCTGTGCTTACTGTATCCACTTATGATTGAATTATTATGGAAACACGTTCAGTTATCACTTTGTACAGGATCCGTTTGAGCCCTAGAGCATACCAGAGATCTCTCCGTTTGTTGAAAGCCTTCCCGATGTCGACTCTCGTCTTATTCCGACGCCCGGCACTGGACAGACTGAAGTTTTATTTTCTTTGTCTCACGCGGAGTTTGCGTTGGGGTTTGTAATGAACTACAAGCCGGTCTCTTTCCGCGCCATATACAGATATGAAGTGCACGTCACCGAAAGCAACAGATATGAGCTGGATTTTATTAATCATCGGCTAATTTCAAAATCAGCAAAGACAGCAATAAGAGAGATCGGCAACAGGCCCGGTAAGATCAATTCATTTCTTTACTTTTAATGAAGATGGTAGTGTTAAGCGTCTGCGACTTACTTTCACTTTGATTTGCGATAGATTGCGGCGCGCTGGCTTGCTCAGCTCAGCTGCTCATCTGAGGTGATGCGCGTCGTCATATATGACTAAAATAACATGACATATAGCTTGGTTTCAACAACCAGATGCATTTACACTTGTCCAGTTTCGTCTGGAATGCGGCCCAGACCACGTCCTCAAGTGGTTTGAGCGATCGGATTCATCCGTCTCTAACGCGTTTCAGAGGGCATTTACACCCTGGTCTTTTCACGATCGAATAGCTATCCGATCACAGAAGACACATGAAGTGACCAGGTGTAAACAGCCCCTTTGAACCCATCGTCTACTTTTGTGGAAAGCTGACTAGAGTTGTGTCGCTCGAGTTGTCTTCTCTGATACGAAGAACGGCGGCGAATAGCTACACGAACCTGCCAGACATAGCCAGGCGAGCGTGAACGCGCATGACGTCACGCCCAGTCTCAGATTCGAGCCCGAATCCCTCTTATATATTTCACTGTACAGGATTATAGAGGCGATCTCAGTGATCAGAGAAGGGCTCATTCAGCTCATCAGGCAAGTGTTTAAGCATGTATGGGTTAGAAAACGGCTATTTTTAACATGAAATGTTGCGCAATGCACCTTTAAGGACACACATTTTAATAATGTATCATAAATAAATAAATGTTTCTCCTTAAAATACAGGTTAAATGTTAAATTCCCATAGAGTCAGGCAGATTTTTATTTTTAAAAGCCAGTTATTTCATGGATCCAGGATAATATGCATCCTCATAAAGTTCCCTTGGCCTTTGGAATTAAAATAGACCCACATCATCACACACCTTCCACCACACCTAGAGATTGGCATGGATTTACTTCATTTAGCCTTATAGCTGGTTTGATTTGCATTGAAAGATGATCTTATGGAAAGTACCCCATGCCAATGCTTCAAAACATTGTAACTAACCCACTGGACTACTTTGAGGATGTCTTTATTAACTTTCTGGACAAGGACAGTACCGTACACACATTTCCAAAGGAGGGACAGAAAGCTCTCGGACTCAATCTGAAATATCTTAAACTGTAGGTCTTACAGGCTTGGGACGACATGAGGGAGAGTCTTTAATGACAGAATTTTCATTTTTGGGTGAAATAACTCTTTAAGAAACTAATGAGATAATAAACAGGTGAATAGGATAACACATAACTAACTGACTGAGGAAATCTAGGTCACAGTTCAGAGACAAAAACACTGAAAACAACAGAACAGGGTATACTCATTACATATATTATATTATGAAAGATGGTGATGAAATATGATTGACAGTATTAAGGGCTCACCGTATCTAGAGAGGCCGCAGCTCTCATATCTGGCAGGAAGCCGACCTCTAGCACATGCAACAGGAAGTCCTGGTTATCAATGCCGTACACTCTGTCCAGGAAAAGCACCATGGAGGCTTTGTGGTCTGGCACAAAACTCGCTGACATTTTTGGCTCAACGATCTGACTATCTATAAAAAAAAGTATCACAGACAAAACCAGAGTTTTAAGGAAGCCAGTTTGAGTACAAGTTGTAAGAAAGACCAAAA
The DNA here is from genome assembly GCF_016745375.1 of Pimephales promelas. The sequence continues at coordinate 2,820,732 of NW_024121288.1, forward strand.
TGTTGATTTGACATTTTTTGGCCTTTCTTACAATAAAATCTGGTGTACCTTTGCCTAAGGTGGGGATCTGAACAGAAAGGCTGATGACTCCCACCAGGTCTTCAATGGGCACGAGAGACCTCAAGATGGCTCTGATTCTCAAAGCTTCGCCTTTCCCAGCTTGGATCAGCTGTGGGTAAAAAAGTCCACATGAAATCTGTTGAAATGTGACCTTCATCTTAAACACTATTGTTCAAAAGTTTGGGGCCAGTAAGATAAAAATTAATACTTGTATTCAGCGGTGATCAAATACATTGATCAACAGTGAGAGTAAATATGTTAATAATGCTAAAAAAGATATCTCTTTCAAATAAATGGTCTTTCGATTCATCAAAGAATCCTGAAAAACACAACAATATTAAGCTGTTTTCAACGGTGAAAATGATAATAAATGTTTCTTGAACATCAAATCATCATATTAGAATGATTTCTAAAGGATCATGTTAGGGATGCACCGATACCACTTTTTTGGAAAACGAGTACGAGTACTTGCATTTCAGTACTCGCCGATACCGAGTACTTAATAAAAAAACAAAAAAAACATGATTGAAATATTTTTATATACGGGTTTTTAGGTCCTTGATTAAATTACTTGGGTAACACTTTATTTCGATAGTCCACTTTACTAACTATAAGTAACTTTTCAATTACATGTCAACTAACTGTCATTAGAGTATTAGTAGACTAGAGTATTTGTGTCGGCTTTTCGATGCCGACCTTGGATTCAGGAAACGGTGATTAATTATTTTGCACGCACTTCACTCCAAACGCAGTCTTCAATTCAAAAGTTTTATTTCTAACACATTTCTAAATTAAGTTTATAACTTCAACAAACGAAAAATCCAAACCAAGTTAGCGAAGTGGTCAAAAAACTGTGAAAAACCACCCTTTCCAAAACCAAACATCTGTTCTTCCATGTCACTTCCCCTTCCGCCCACACACAATAACATATCTCTCTTCCTCACCCGACAGGTGCCTGATAAATAAATAAATAAATACATAAATACAAATATAAATATACCAAATAATAATAATAATAATATTAATAAACAAATACATGAATTATATTAAATAAACTCCAATGAAATACTTATAGAAAAACGGCTACAACATTCCAGCCCCTAATTCTTGGTTTCCAAAATTACAAAAAATATTTCAGTAGCCGTACCAGACATAAAGAACATTTCACATTTCAAGTCCATATTGTTGATGGGATTAAATTGTCCAAAAAAGGTCCTTTAAATGTTCAAAAGGTTCTTTCAAAAGGTCTTCACAAAAATAGGTGTTATGCACGTGTATGGTGTGTATGTAGATTTATCAGTATATATGAGTCAGTATAAGTGTAGAGTCAAAAGTTGGAGTCAAACATCTGACTCTAGAGTTCAGCAAGCTGCTTCCATTAACAGACATAGCTTACTGATAGGTCTTTCTAGTTCACTTGTTTGAGTCTTCAAGTGTACACGACGAACAAATCCTTTGGAATCAGCCAACGTTTTTATAATGCGCCCCAGTGGCCAAGAGTTTCTAGGTGCCGTTTCATCAACTACAAGCACGAGATCTCCGATGCTGAAGTTTCGACGTGGTTTATTCCATTTCTGGCGTTGCTGCATTATAGGAAGGTATTCTTTCACCCATCTCTTCCAAAATAAGTCAGCTAAGTATTGAACTTGTTTCCAGCGTCTTCGAATATACAAGTCTTCTTTCTTAAACAAACCAGATGGTAAAACCGGTTTTGCTTTAAGCTGTATGATGTGATTGGGTGTCAACGCTTCAAGGTCTTCTGGATCATCTGAAGATGGAGTGATCGGACGGTCATTCAGTATTGCTTCTATTTCACATAAAACAGTGTGCAATGCTTCATCGTCCAGCATCTGTTGTTTCACTACTGAGTAAAGCACTTTCTTGACTTGCTGGATTAAGCGCTCCCAAACACCGCCATGATGGGCACCATGAGGGGGGTTAAAAGTCCATTTTATGCCGCTGTTGCTAATTGATTTTTGAATCTTACTTTGATTTAACTCTTTCAAAGCATTTTTTAGTTCCCGATTTGCACTGAAAAAATTGGTACCATTGTCTGAGCGAATTTCCTTCACTTGCCCTCTTCGACATAAGAATCTTCTGATCGCATTAATACAAGAGTCTGTATCCATAGTATGGGCCATTTCAAGGTGAACTGCTCGGCATGTCAAACATGTAAATATAACACCATACCTTTTAACAGTGCTCCTTCCTCGCTTGGTTTCGATAGGGCCGAAATAATCCATACCAACGTATGTAAATGGAGGATGGTCCACTGAAACTCTGTCAGCAGGTAGATCGGACATTTTTTGTTCACCTGGCTTTTGTCCCTTTCGCTGACAAATCACACATTCTTTGATAATTTTCCTAGAAGCGGAGTTAGCATGAGGAATCCAGTAATGCCGACGAAGAGTTGAAAGCATGTGGTTTCTTCCTCTATGCCCTACTTTTTCATGTACATGTCGTAGAATGAGTTTTGAAACATGGCATGATTTTGGTAAAATGATAGGATGTTTGATCTCTTCTGGCAAAGCTGACTTGCTTAACCTGCCACCCACTCTCAACAACCCTTCAACAATCTCTGGGTCCAGCTTATACAAATGACTGGATCTTTTTTGAATGCCTCTTTTTAAAGCAGAAATTTCTTCATTGAAATGTTCTTTCTGCACAAACGATACAATGGCCTTTTCTGCTGAAATCAGATCTTCAACACAAAGCATTGGACTTAGATTCTCAGGTAACTTTGACTGTTTTCTGTTTTCAGAGTTGGTTCTGCATTTTTTCTCCTTCACTTTCCATTTCAGAACTTCAAGAAACTTACGAATCCATGCTACCGCTCTTTTCAGATTAGTCCAGTCCGAGAAGTAATTCAAGAGCTGACTTGTTGGAGGTTCTTTTTGATCAGTCACAGTAATACAAGCACAGATATTTTCTTTCACTTCTGGATCTTTATCCAAAATTAAGCTCACCTCCTCCTTTGCTTCAGGCCATTGCGATGATGACTTTAAGAGAAAGTCAGGTCCATTGATCCAAGCTTGAGATCGAAGAAATTCTTCCGTTTTCATCCCTCTTGATGCTGCATCTGCAGGATTTAGTTTAGAGCAGATGTACTTCCACTGAGAGGTCTTTGAATGGGTGTGAATAAAGGAGATTCTGTTTGCTACGTAAGTTTTGAATCTTTTCGTTGTGTTGGCTATGTATTTCAGTACAGTGGTACTGTCTGACCAAAAGAAAGAGTCATCCAGATGAAACTGAAACTGCAATTCAGCTTTCAACATCCTGTCTAAGCGTACAGCTAGGACGGCGGCTGCCAATTCCAGTCTTGGTATTGTTGTTTGTTTAAGCGGCGCTACTTTGGCCTTTCCTAAAGCAAATGCTACATTGACTTCTCCTTTGTCATTTAAAAGCCTTAGATATGACACAGCTCCGTACCCAACTTCACTTGCATCTGAAAAGCTGTGCAACTGTGCAGATGCTATGCTGCCGAAATCTTTGCATGTAAAGCATCTGCTCACGCTAAAGGTGTTTAGAGGAATCAACTCGTCAAGCCATCTTTGCCACCTTAGAGCAATATTCAAAGGGACCTTCTCATCCCAAGGAAGCTTGATCCTACACAGATTCTGCAGGATTAGTTTAGAAGAAAGAATGATGGGCGACAAAAACCCTAAAGGGTCATAAATTGAACTCACAATGGATAAAATACCACGTCTTGTTGTTGAATGTTGTTTGATCGCCATATTGAAAGTGAACGCATCCTTTTCTACATCCCATTGAACTCCCAAAGCTTGCTCCATGGGAAGCTGGTCTTTATTGAGGTCCAGTGTCTTCACTGCCTTGGCTCGGTTTTCTTGAGGAATTACACTGAGAATGGAACGGTCATTGCAGATCCATTTGTTAAGCCGAAAACCTCCCTTTCCACACACTTCTGTTAGTTGATCATACAGAGATAAAGCTTGGTCCACTGTATTTACAGCTTTTAAACAATCATCGACATAGAAATTCTGCCTGATGGTGTTAATCACATCTTCTGCATAATGTTTTTGGTTATCGTCAGCTGTCTTTAGCAAGGCGAAGGTTGCACAGCTTGGTGATGATACTGCACCAAATATATGAACAACCATTCTGTACTCTTCGAGGTCCTTTGTAATGTCTCCATCTGGCCACCAAAGAAAACGCTGAAAATTCACATCTTCTTTGGCCACTCTAACCTGGTGGAACATCCCTTCAATATCAGTCATAAAAGCAATAGGACCCTGACGAAACCTAAGTAGAACTCCCACCAGATTATTTGTCAAGTCTGGGCCTTGCAACAGCTCTTTATTCAAGGAAGTTCCACCAAATGTTGACGCACAGTCGAATACCACACGCAACTTTTTTTTGCGTGGGTGCTTAACTCCATGGTGTGGTATATACCACAGCTTTCCATTTGCTAGCTCCAGCTGATCACTTGGTACAATCTCTGCATACCCCTTTGCAATCACATCATCCATAAACTCCTTGTATTCAGCAAAGAACGTTGCGTCTCTTTTGAACCTTTTTAACAAGTGCTGTGCTCGTTGCTGTGCCATGCTCTTGTTGTTCGGCATTTTTACATTGATCTCACGAAAAGGCAAGTTTAAATAATAATGTCCATCTTTGAGTTCTGCAGTCTTTGAGATCGTGTCCATGAATTGCCGATCCTCTACTGACATTTCTGTCTTCTCATCGTACTGCTGTTCGATAAAATCTTGATTATACTGCTTGATCAACAGGTCCTCCAAATTTTCAATGGACACTCTATTTACTTGCATTTCAGGGGCATGATCCTGAACACCAGCCATACCATGATTAAGCGGACCGTTAACGACCCAACCAAGGAGCGTTTTCACAGCATAGGGTCCACTACCTTCACTGTTGACTACTCTCCATGGTTCCAGTGCCTTTGGAACATTGACACCTATTAGCAGCCCAATGCTAGCATTTATTGGCGTCAAATCAACATCCCTCAGGTAAGACCACTTTTTTATGTCCTCTTCTTTAGGAATGTTGTCTTTTGTGACTGGGATTGATTTCTGAGTGTATACATCAGGTAATTCTAGGAAATCATTTTCCTTTAGAGCAGCCACCTCTAATCCAGAAACTCTGTAACTGTTAACAAGCTTTTCCTGACCCATAGTTTTTAAAAGTATTTTCATTTTTCTTCCTGCAGCATTTAATTGAACCATCAACTCTTCTGTGCAAAATGTTGCAGAACTACCGGGATCAAGGAACGCATACGTCTGCACAACTTTGGTTCCCTTACTCAATTTCACATTAACAGGGACAATAGATAGAGCACAATCATTTGAACCAGCCCCAATACACATCCCCTCTTTCAAGGAAACCAATGCACTTGACATTTGATCTTTTGAGAAGACTTTAAGAGCTTGGTCTTTTCTTTGATTTTCCTTACTCTCGATATGTAGAATGGTTGGGTGACGTTGGTGACAAATCTGACAACTCTTACGGTTCTGGCAGACTTTGCTCATATGCCCATGTCCCAAACATCCAAAGCACAAACCTTTGGCCTTTAGGTATTCCACCTTTTCTTTGTTAGGTTTACCTTTGAATACATCGCAGACTTCCATTATGTGGTCTTTGCCACAAAACATGCATGGCTTTTCCATTGCATTTGAGGCAATATGACTTACTTTTAGTTTGTCGTTCATCTTTTCTGCTACTGTGGTAACAGTGGTAGCAAAACTGCTGCCTCTGCTGGCAGAATTGAAACTGGGCTTAGCAGTTGCTTTGGCTTTAGGGATTACCCTTCTGTCTGTTAGGCTTTGTATGTCACCAAATACAGGATCCAATGCAGCTCGTGTCTCTTTTTCAATGAATTCAAGAAGATCTTTAAACTCCACTTTCTTCTTGTGATTATCCTGTATACTGCAAGCAATTGTTCTCCATTTGTCGCGAAGCTTGAAAGGCAGTTTGGAAACAATTGTTCTCAAGTTGGCTGAATTTTCCAGCTCATCCACAAAATTAACTTCTTGCATAGTGTTGAAACATCCACGAAGAAAGAGTGCATATGATCGCAGTGCTGGTCCATCCTCTGCTCGTAAAGCAGTCCAATTCAATGCCTTTTCCATGAAAGCAGATGCGATCTTTATACTGTTACCAAAATTCCATTCAAGTTGCTGCTTTGCTTCCGTATACCCTCTTACAGGATCCATGTGCATGTAACTGAGAACCAAATTTTTGGGTTGTCCAACTGTAAATTGTTCCAAGTAATAGAGTCTGTCTTGCATACTCTCAGTCTTGCTTTCAATACCCTGCTCGAATGCTTTAATGAAGGATCTGAACTGTAGAGGATCTCCTCCGAACACAGGAATTTCCCTCGTTGGAAGAAGGGTTGATTGCTGTTGCTTTATCAACAAAGATGTTAATTCATTTTGTTTCTTCAAAACATCTGCAAGAGTTGTATTGTTTAAAGTTGACACATCCCTTTTATGTCTCTGATTTGCTTCATGGCTTGGCTGTTGATTAACAGTTGGAGTCGATGTACACCTTTTTGCTTTTTTATCTTGACTTGTTTGAACCTTTGGTGTTCTTGCAGGTACAATATATTCAGTTGATGGATAAGTACTGCTTGTGTCAGCCTTTGCACTTCTTTTTGTGCTTTTCGAGCTCATTTTTTCGAGAAGTGATTCCGATTTTAGGAAAACATTTACCTTTGCATCTGCTGCAGCCATTTCAGATTCCAAAGCAAGCCTTTCTTTTTTAGCCTTTAATTTAGCCTCCTCCAAATCTAAAATATGTTTTTGTTCCAAAGCTTGGGCTTTAGCTTTTAGTGCAGCACGTTCTGCTTCAGCTTGTAGAAAAGCAGCAGAAGCACTCGCTTTGCTTTTAGAAGAAACTCTAGATGATTTTTGGGAAGTATTTTTAGAGGATTTATCAGTGGCCTGAGAAACGCTATCATTAGGCCCAACAGCACCTTCCAAGACATTCTCAATTGCACCTTTTGGATCTTCATCCATCCATGCTTCAATCCCATTCAGAAATTCCCTAAAGAGAATTAATTTCGGCTCATACCAGTCTGTGTGGTCAGCCTCCTTTTCTTCATCATTCAACAAACTTTGCACAGACACTTGCAATTCCATAAAATCCGCCAACACGGTGTTAAAGGTTTCCACATGTTTAGCAACAGATTCTTTATTCTCTCCAGCTTCAATCGCGGCATTTATTTCGTTTCGTTTTCTCGTCAAAGCTCCAAGCTTTCCTCTGCGGGATGCGAGCAACTTAAACAATTCCTTTTCTTCCATAATCGCTCTTTCAGCAACATCATCCATCCTCCATCAAGCACAAACTTCATTTCATTAAATCACTCTTCTGTAATGACTCAACAATATTCGTCGCATCCGCATTTTCCCTCAACGTTCCGTTTTCCAAGATTCATAAGCGCGGCGGCTTAACGAATTAAAGTGTTCCACATGTACTTACGAAAAGCCACAATCCACTTTCCTTTCGCTCGTGGTGCAAACTCCAAATTCCTTCAAGTTTTTTGACTTAATTGTGTCGGCTTTTCGATGCCGACCTTGGATTCAGGAAACGGTGATTAATTATTTTGCACGCACTTCACTCCAAACGCAGTCTTCAATTCAAAAGTTTTATTTCTAACACATTTCTAAATTAAGTTTATAACTTCAACAAACGAAAAATCCAAACCAAGTTAGCGAAGTGGTCAAAAAACTGTGAAAAACCACCCTTTCCAAAACCAAACATCTGTTCTTCCATGTCACTTCCCCTTCCGCCCACACACAATAACATATCTCTCTTCCTCACCCGACAGGTGCCTGATAAATAAATAAATAAATACATAAATACAAATATAAATATACCAAATAATAATAATAATAATATTAATAAACAAATACATGAATTATATTAAATAAACTCCAATGAAATACTTATAGAAAAACGGCTACAACAGTATTAGTACGATCAGCTTAATATCCGATAACACTTTATTTATTTGGTCCCCCAACAGACATTCAACTGACTATAAGTAACTTGGCGACTACAAGTAAACTTATTCTCCTAATCCAAAGCCATTCACTTTGAAATTGTTCCACACCAGTGATGCACGGGTTGATCCAAAATGAGCGAGTGCCTGCGCCGCGGTTACCCGCAGTTACGGGTCATCCAAAAATATTTTTAATGATATTCGGGTCGCGGTCGGTCAGGTCGTTTGGAAAAAAATGCCAATTAAACCTTTGTATTTATATAGTACTAGATAGAATTTTCTATGCAATATATAGGCCGATTTTATTTATTGGCTGAATAACTGGCACGAAGATGACACACAAGCTCAGTCTAAACAGTTCTCAGTTCTGTACTGGTGTGATCCGAGAACCGCTGTACCTCTGCGTTCGTTACTACGCGGATGCGCAGTATCAGCTGCTCGTGCTCATCACTTCTCTCAGCTGTGGCAACATCATGTCTCAGTTCAGTGAACTGTTAGAGTTACTGGAGTAAAATATAATTCGGGCTATTGGTTTATTTCAACTCGGAGGGACTGTCAGGCATGTCTGAAAGTGAGTAACTGTAGTAACTTGTGGATCAGCACTGACGCAAGACGTGAACTGATGCGAATGATTCAGTTCGATTTAGCGTACTGGTTCGACCGGTTCATTAAAAAGAACCGATTCGTTCACGAACCGCCCATGTCTATGATCACTAGTCTGCAGAGAGATGGAGGCGGCAAGAGAAAAGGTGAAGACTGGGGAGTGGAAGCTCCGCAAATACACAAATAGAAAGAGTAAGTGTGGGAGACATTTACCGAAATAATGAAAGATGATGACCAAAGTGCTGCCTTTGTTATATGTAGGCTACGTCTTCTTGCGATGCTGTGTTGTTACACGTTTACGGCCCAATGACGCTACGATGAGCATGTACTACTTTTAAAAAATACGGTCAGGAAGAGGGTCGGGTACAATATTTTCTCCGAGTAGCGGGCGGGTAGTTGAAAACGTTGGTAGTGTGCGGGTTGTTTATACATTGACCCGCGCATCACTGTTCCACACGGCTGACATGTCTCCCCATCTCCCCGCTCTGAGCTGCAGCCGGAGCCTGGGGGTGGGCACTCGGCGCCTGTGATTAACCCATTTCTCAGAACATGGTATCGGTCCCCGGTATCGGGGGACTTTTAACGAATACGAGTACTTTAGAAAATGTGGTATCGGTGCATCCCTAGATCATGTGACACTGAAGACTGGAGTAATGATGCTGAAAATCCAGCTTTTATAATAGGAATACATTTATTTTTAAAATATTTTTATTGAATTGTAAAAATATTTTACTGTTTTAATTTTTTTTCAGCCATGGTGAGCCGAAGAGACTTCTTTTTTAAAAACGGTTGAATGATTCCTGTTTACAAACTTTACATTTGTCATGGACTTCACTGGTAAATTATGAAGTTGTTATGCTTACATGCATCTCAGGAGCGCAGCGACCCAGCAAGTCAATAAGGGCACAGTAAAATGACATGATAGCATTTCCAAGATGCACTCTGTTCTCCTCATGCTGCTCCTCCCCTCCAAACCTGTGAACCAATCACAAGGGATACAAATTAATTATGGCAAACTGTTTAAATAGCAAGCATTCACTTTCACTGAAGCATCTTACATAAAACGTCTGTCCTTTTTAGGAGTCGGCCCATCCCGGGCAGGATCCTCAGAGATCTTAATGGCCTCCTCGATGGCAGCTAACAGACCCGCGCCACCCTCTCCTCTCAGCGCGGGGCCAAAGCACTCAGGCCGACGAATCAACAGACGAACAACCACGTTAGCGTTCTCCTCTACGCTCTCACCTGCAGGAGGAGACAAAAACACAACGTTTCATTAAGAATGCCTTAAAAACACAGGACTCAGAGTCAGAATTACACTAGACATGCTGACCATTTACAAACACTGCGAAGCGCAGGAAGTCTAGATATCTCTCTCCTCCACTTGGATTCCATCCTATGTCAGGGTAGCCTTTAGACAGCAGCATGGGGCACATCCGAAGGCCACAGCCAGCCAGATATGTCACCACCTGGGTAGCACAATGAACCAATGAATTTTTATGTAGTGGTGCACCCAGCGCAATTGACTTTGCACGCTGACGCATGTATCATTCGTATTTTACACCCGTGCAAAGCGGACTTTTCCCTCCACAGATGTACGCCGGCAAACTAGGGAATGAACTTGCGCTCCGTGGGCGGATCGGCGTGTTTTGGCGCAAACAACCCCTGGTGCTATTTTGCAGTTCCAGAAAACAATTGCACCACTGACCACACAAAAGTCAGTGGCGCATTGTGTGTTGTTCATAATGCTATTTTAAGCGCGCATGCTTGGCCATAATACAGAGTGTGAACAACGCGCATACACTGTAGATGATCCTCTCATCTACACAGACGCATTTTACTTTTTGCAAATGATACATTATTATAAGGAAAACTATTAAAACACGAGGGAAATCATTGTTGTGTTCATGACGATGGGAAAAATAGGCATAAAGCTTACACATTTACCCAAATTATCATATACATGTTTAACCGAAGCTAATTTGGGTGGGTTTGTCCCATTCCTAATGTCACTTCTCTTTCTTTTACGGCCCTGACGAGAACATCGATCTCCTCGGCTGTGAACTGATTGTGAAGCGTGTCTGGTAAATGCGCCGTTATAATAGTATTGGAACAAGCGCACCTCGCTCATCACGCTCTTAAAGGGAATGTGATATGACGCTCTTATTGGTTTATTTCCCGTTACGCCCAAACCACACCTATGAATAATGAAGCTACTTCAGACCAACCCCTTTTAGATTTGCGTCGAGCGCAAGAGACATTTATCCCGCCGGTTAAATAGCAACAGCGCCGAGATCCGCCCACAAAGTTACTTTGCCCTTGTGCTTTCGTTAAAATAGGGCCCAATATCATAAATACAAAAATTAGTTCTGACTTCTGAGCATTACCATCTCAAGGTCTTGCTCTTGAAGAGCCAGGGCAAGCTCATTGTTGTCAATGCAGGACGCGGCAGCAACATCCAGAGGAGTAGATCCACGCATCCCTAAAAAGACATACACAAACAAATTTAATAAAAAGAAAAAAAAAAAAGAGTAATACTAAGGTCTAAATTGTTTTATTTTAATATAATTTAGATTAAAACTAACCAGTGTTAAGTGATTCATTGGAAAAATCAAATGATTGTCGGCATAGTCCAAATTAAATCTACGACTGATGGTGTATTTTATTATATTTAAGGTAAAATAAACCCTGAATTTAACAGAAAGCCAATAGAGGGATGCTTGAATAAGGGAAATTTGGTCCCTCTTTTTAGACCCAGTCAAAACTCTTGTGGCTGCCTTTCGTACAACTTGCAAGCAACATAATGACGATTGAGGGAATTGCAATAAGCGAATCGTGAAGTCACAAGTGCGTGAATCACTACTTCTAAATCTTTGCATGAAAGATGTTTCAATTTTGCAATACAAGATCTCCATTCAAGATCTCAAATGGAAAAAGTTTCCTTTAATAATGACATTCATTTGTTTATCAAAAAATATAGTGAAGGGTCAAAGATCACTCAGAAGTTTTTAATTTAAGTTTAATTCAAGAGAGTGGACGAAACCAGGCTTTCAGAACAGGCGAAGAACTTGCAGGACAAACTAAAATCAATTTTTATCCTCATTAAGCTGCAATTTTTCTTCTAACTCTTAATATAATTTATGCATTTCAATAAAACACTGAATCAAAGTGGTATATCAAGCCTAACTAGAAGATAAAACAGAATTGTTATAGTTCTGAAAAATGTAGACCAAAGGAAGCATATAACGGGAAAACAATAAAGGTCCCAAAATGGATCCCTGGGGCACACCACATAAAAGAGAAGCAGTTAAATGAGGAAAAATTGCCCAAATTTACACAAAAAGTCCTATTCTTGAGGTAAGAAGCAAACCACAATAGTAGTGCAGTGCCCTGGATACCTACCATACATTTAAGACGTTTAAGAAGAATTATTATGCTATGGTCAATGGTATCACACAAAGATTCAACCAAACTAGCACAACAAAAGAGCCTGAATCCAGAGCAAACTAAACATACAGTAATTTGTAAAGAAATATATGCTTAAAATATGTAGATGTATGCTTGTTTGAAGTGCTTCTACTTTAAATTATTGAATTATTTCTTTTGTCATATATTTTGAATGTATTTTTACTTCAAATTAACGGAAACACCAAAAGCCTATAATGCGTAAGAAGCACAGTTAGGTGATATGTACAGCTTTTGTGCAGTCTTGTATTGTTTTGTAGAGCCCAGGAACATTTGCAACCACTTTGTGGAAGCTACTGGGGATCCAAATAAAGAATACAGAATTTTTATATTAATTAATACCTTTATTTTAAATGATAATTTAAGTTTGATCAATTTAACAAACCAAAATCAAAATCTTTCTATGTATCTTCCAAGGTTTAAAGTACTGTACCTCTGGTTGGAAAACACTACTTTAAAGCGTCCCAAAAGACGAACACCAACGATAACAATAAACTATATGTTTTAATGATCACTTTAATTCTGTGAGAATAGGAAAGTCCACATCACAGCTATAACGATCAAAACACAGAGGTACCTGTATGATATAATTGGATAATTATATCCAAATTGATAATTTTTCCCCAGTTAACTAATGATAAAAAACATTGCCAGGCAGTGCCAGCCAATCAGAATCCACCCTATCCACCCTACCCTATCCTAGTTATTGTTATAATTTTCATTCTTGGTGTGAATGGACCTCAACAATAATAAAAAATATGCTATCTGCATCAGATAAGTTTTACCGACCCAGTCCAATGCCACTGTTCTGCAGCAGGTACGAGAGGTGGTCGAACATGGAGCGCTGGTTCTGACGGCTGATCCTGCAGAAGTAGCACAGGAAGCGACAGCAATTGGTCACCATTTGCGGGAATCGAATTTCCTATAAACAGAGAAAAAAAATGATTGTTTCCCTTTAGATTCAATTGCAGAGTGGGATCCTCGTCTAGGAATAACAGTTTTAAATGTTCAGTACGTGTATAAGAAAAACAGGAAAGCACCTTCGAGTCTCCTCCACCTCCCAGCACGTTGACCATAACCTCCATGACCGTCTCATGCATGCCCAACGCACGCATCAGGTTAGGGTGCTGGTAGAACAACTTGTTGTTCATGATGTTTCTACGAGGCAGGAGACAAAATGCATTTGTAATACCACACATGATGAGATTTCCAGCTTATAACAAATTACTAGAGACAAGTTCAGGACATTCAGAACAAAAGTTGTATTTTTTAAATAAACCGAACTTTCTATCAGCACAACTGTTTTTAGAGGAGTAGTTCACTTTTTTTTTAAAAAACTTTTGCTGCTAATTTACTCACCCCCATGTCCATATCCAAGATGTCCATGTCTTTCTTTCTTCAGTCGAAAAGAAATAAAGGTTTTTGATGAAAACATTCCAGGATTTTTCTCCATATAATGGACTTCAATGGGAACCAAACGTTCTGTACTGCAATGCACGTTCGTGACTCTCCTGTTCGAACTCGTTCTTCAAAATGAACGAATCTTTTTCCGAGTCAATTCGTTCGTTTTGTTTGTTGAATGAACCAAATGACTCAGAAAAATATGATAAACGAGTTCGAACAGGAGAGTCACGAGCGCGCATCACAGAACAGAGCAAGGCGAGCATTTGAGCTTATAAAACTTAAACTTTGTTATTTATTTATTAAATGAGCGATCGTTTCACTTGATAAGACCCTTATTTATCATCTGGAATCGTTTAAAGCCCTTTGAACAGTTTGCAGTTTGCACTTTGGACCTTGAACCGTTTGGTTCCCAATGAAGTCCATTATATGGAGAAAAATCCTGGAATGTTTTCATCAAAAACCTTCATTTCTTTTCGACTGAAGAAAGAATGACATGGACATCTTGGATGACATGGGGGTGAGTAAATTATCAGCAAAAGTTTTTTTAAAAGTGAACTACTCCTTTAACATTGATTATCTAAGGAGCAAATCAGCATATTTTTGAAGGATCATGTGACACTGAAGAATGGAGTAATTGTATTATATATATTTTAAATTGTGATAACATTTCACAACATTATTGTTTTTACTGTTGAGCAGAAGAACTTTAAAAAGTTTACCGACCTCAAAACTTTGAACTGTAGGGATACACTGAGATGTCAAGCACTTTAAGTCCTGTCTTTAGAAGTACCCACCCGATGCTCTGGATCATAAGCCTCTCCTCTTCCGGGCCCATCTGGACGATGAGCAGAGAGCGGATCTGACCCAGGCACTCCAGCATGGCCATAGTGTCCTGTATGGACACAGCGTTGATGGCATAGGCTTTTGGCAGGGCGCGGATCAGCTCTCCCAGTGCGTCATACTGCCGGTGGAGAAGACTGAACATGAGCCGCACCAGCTCGGGGTTCTGAATAAAAGACTCCTGAGCCCAGTGGATCATTGTGTGGGATATCAGCTCCTGTAAAGAACCTGAGGAAGACAATGACGTCCAGAAACGTTAGACCTACTGTACCATTTTGAACTACGTGAAAAAGAAAGTATTGATCTACAGTATGGTTGAGGAAAGCAACGCAACCATGAGATGAGATGAATCTGAACAAGATGTTTTACAACATTTACTCACTAGGTTTGGGCTCTTCCTCTGGTTCTGGCTCCTCTTCATCCTTTTTCTTCCTAAGGTTCTTGACCTTCTCCACCAAACTGAGCAGTCTCCCTCTCAGAGACGCTTCTACCTGTTCCTCCTCCGCTTCTTCTTCAACGTGGACACCTGTGGTACAAACAAATAGTTCAGATTTTGGTTAGTCAATAAGGCAAGATTCGCAATATGAAATCTGATTGTAAATCTCCACAATGTGTATCGAAACTGTTCAGATCTCATTTGTGTGGCACACTTTCGTTTTCCCCCAAAAAAATTGCATTGGTTTTTATGTTAAATTGTGACTTTCATGTGTTTTGGCCGTTAACTTACACAACGTTTTGGTGACAAGTTACTGAAACCGATATTGTTATCATCTCCAGTACCATCTATCTATCTGCTATCATCTCTAATCTTCACAAACGCGAATCTGTGAAAATGGTGACAGTATGTATTTCGTGTTTAGTCTATAGGCATGCTAGTTTGAATGTGTGTGTGCTCAGGTACGTAGTCTTACTTCACAAAGTGACATTGCAACTACTTGTCTGGCATGCATAATACTGTGTTTTGTGTCGTTTTTGTGGATCCGTGTGAACGGGGTTCATTGATATGACATGATTTACGTGGCGTGAGAAAGTGACAAACCAAGCGAAATTCATTTAGAGGGGTCAGACTGAAACTGATTTCCAGAAACGTGATTTGAAAAGGATTTCGAACCACATATGAATGCAGCTCAAATGTGATTTTTTTGCTGTTCACACTTGCTAAATATCAGCATCTGAACTGACAGTCTGAACGAGGCTTGCGTCTTCTTTATAATGTTTGTGTGTCATCATTTATTTTATTTTTTTTGAATCCTCAGAAGAACTGAACAAGTTTGATCACAAGGTGATTTTGCAACAGCAGATGCTTGGTGTTGTAATGTGGCCGTACAGTAATTGTGTGAGATGTTTTGAACACTGACCGCAGTGATTTAGGAGGTCATTGTGGAAATTCTGCAGGGTTTCCCTCACTTCCTCTGGCACGGGGCAATCTTCTTCATCTGGGCTGTGCTTGAAGTTAGTCAACAGGAAAACCTACACATATACTCATAGTTAGTGTATACCAGTTAAAATCATGTGTGTGTGTGTGTTTAAAGAAGAGTTTAAAGTAGAAGTGTGTCTCATACTTGTTCCTGAGGAGGAGAGCGAAACTCTCTGGTCCTGCGAGCGGTTTCTGCAGCCGACATACTAAATGCTCTCATTAGAATTTTATATCGTTCACGCTGGTTTGACTGGATTTCAATTACAAAATTATCAGAGAAAGCCAAAATAGCCTCAACTCGGTGTCTGAGCTCACAGTCACAGAAATACTGTAGAAGGGTACACATCTAAAAGAGGGGGAGAGACAGGCAAAGACAGGATTATAAACAGGACAAACTAGAAAAATGGACATAATAGATAGATGGATAGATAGATGGATGATAAATAGATGGATGGATAGATAGATGGATGATAAATAGATGGATGGAAAGACTAGATAGATAGATGGATAGATAGATTAAGAGACTAGATAGATAGATAGATAGATAGATAGATAGATAGATAGATAGATAGATAGATAGATAGATAGATAGACTAGATAGACAGATAGATAGATAGATAGATAGATAGATAGATAGATAGATAGATAGATAGATAGATAGATAGATAGATAAATAGATAGATAGATAGATAGATAGAGAGAGAGAGAGAGAGAGAGACTAGATAGATAGATAGATAGATAGATAGATAGATAGATAGATAGATAGATAGATAGATAGATAGATAGATAGATAGATGAAGAGACTAGATAGACAGACAGATAGATAGATAGATAGATAGATAGATAGATAGATAGATAGATAGATAGATAGATAGATAGATAGATAGATAGATAGATAGATAGATAGATGGATAGATGGATAGATGGATAGATAGATAGATAGATAGATAGATAGATAGATAGATAGATAGAGAGAGAGACTAGATAGATAGATAGATAGATAGATAGATAGATAGATAGATAGATAGATAGATAGAAAGATAGATAGATAGATAGATGGAGAGACTAGATAGATAGATAGATAGATAGATAGATAGATAGATAGATAGATAGATAGATAGATAGATAGATAGATAGATAGATAGATAGATAGATAGATAGATAGATAGATAGATAGATAGATAGATAGATAGATAGATGTACCTGCAGTTTTACAGACTCTGGCAGCTTCATTTGAAGAAGCCCCTCCTCTGGCGCTTCCTCTTCCTCCTCTTTGACCTCTTCGCCTACCTCCTCTACCTCCTTTTCTTCTTCTGCTTTTTCTCCATCCACCTTCTCTCCCTCCTTCTCCTCCACTGCCTTCTCGTCCTCTTCTCCTTCCTCTCCCCCCTCCTTCTTCAGAGCTTTCAGCTCCTCATCCTCCTCCTCTTCTCCAACTCCTTCATCCACGGCTTCCTCGTCTTCAGCCGCTTCTTCTTTCTCCTTCACCTCCTCTCCTTCCTCCTTGGGAGCAGCTTCCTCTCCTGGTTCCTCCGTCTCTGCCGCCTCCTCTTTCTTCCCGAACACACTGGGATCAATCATCTTGAGAATGTGCTTGACGTCTTCATTGTTGAAGATGCCCATAATGAGGAGGGTGCTGATGAGTTTGAGAATGGGAACGAAGTGGAACTCAACGCTGCCCCCAACAGGATCCCGCATGGCCTGGCTGCCATCGAACACGGCTTCGGTAAGCATGCTAAGAGCCTGGGTCTTCAGCTCCTGACCAGTAAAAGCAGAAAGAGTGTAGATATTAACAAAGAGAGTGTCTATCGACACTGTAAAATACAAACATTTCTTCATACTATACTGTATCAATAAAATGCTATAACAATAATCGTCATACATCCGGTATGGTTAACACACTTTAACTGCTTTAACTGAGAAATCACCTGCCACTTTTGTTCACTATATGTTTCATGACCCCCAAATCTCTTTTGTCTTTTGGTACTTTTGGTAAGAGATTTCTGAGCGAGCAAGAGGGAGATTTGAACAAAGACTGTAGAAAGAGAGATGGCTGAGAGACATTACAAAAGAGAAAAGCTCAAAGGAAAATCACGTGAAAAAGAAGGGTTATGATCAGGATAGGGCTTTAGGATTAGCATTAAGGCCGTGTGTCCACCAAAGCGTTTTTCCACACGCCTGGCGTATGTTTTCAATTGCCTTCAATGGGAGCGTTGCGTTTTTTAAACTCCATGAGCGTACCGAGGCTCTGAGCAGTTTTTTTTTTCGCGCAGAGCGCCCGCCGTTTTTTACTGGTCGCCGAGAGTTGAAAAATGTTCAACTTTGGATAAAACGCAGCGCTCATCACTGTCACTTTTTACCCAGCTGTCCAATCACAGTGGAGGAGGGGCGGGACTAAACCACACCGACCAACCGTCAACATTCAAACTGCTGCGGATATTCTGTATCATAGCAACGAAACGTCTCAACGGAAAAAACGCTGCGCTGCCCAAACGCTCTCAAGCGCCCAATGTACGGCGTCTTCAGCAGAGTGTCTTGTGTTTGGTGGACACACGGCCTAATATTAGAAAAGCTTTCCAGCGCCGGAGAGACCCAAGCGGGAAGGCCGGAGGATGCGTTATTTTCTACTCCATTCATGGGTGACATTGGTTTAGTAATGTTTCACAGAACTAAGATATACTGCTGTTGTAATATTAGTTATACAGTTTTGACTGTCATTGTTTGTTGATTTCAAATATCAATAGTGTTTCTCAGAAATTGCTTACTGCACTTTTAAATTCGAATCTTGCATTATCTGTACACAATCACAAGTTTTTTGTTGCGGGCAAAAATCCTTGATTATGCGGCCCGTTTTCTTTGGAATGCGATGGAAAATGCGCGGGATATTTATGCAATTTTATGTGATGAAATAGCGGGAACTTGCAAAATTTTGCAAGGATATCGGCAATTTATTAGGGCTGGGTATCGATTCACATTTCAATTTTGATTCGATTTCGATTCACAAGCTCTCAGTTCGATTCGATTTCGATTCTCGATTCAATTTTCGATTTCGATTCCTGATTTGATTCTCGATTCGACTATAATGAAGATGTAATACAAATCCTATATTTGTAAAAAAAAAAAAAAACAGTGGACATAAGTTTACTAGTGGTTAATTAAGAGCCATAAACCTGTATATAAAACTCTTTTTATTTTAGGTACACTAAATGCATACAGAGAATAAACAGGATTTTGATGCAATATGCAAAAAAAGTCAGAACAGTCGCACAGCTTGATCAAACAGTATCATGTTATTTTATGTTTAAGATAGATATAGATAAATAAATATATAAATATTTACTTTTTTTTTACATTGATCTTACCTAAATGGTAATGTATTTTTTTGTTTATTTTTGTTTTAAGAGTTTATGTATGGAAGCTTGATTTCAATCTTTGAATTAAATTGAAAAAAGTAGCACAAATAAATACAATAGAATAAAGACACAAATTAAGAGACATTTTGGGGTAGTTTTTTGGGTATGTCAGAAATACTACAGAAACTGAATAAAGTAATCCAATGTAAAATAACACTGGATAGTCTTTTTAGTCACTACAAAGGCTATTAATTCTGATTGCTTACAATTAATACTATATTCTGTTGTTATGACAACAGAATTAATGACTGACACAAATGGCTGCGTTCACTTTAAGAACTAGTGCGCGAATCCATTACTGTTTCATTAACTTTCTGTCACACGCGTTTAATGCTAATTTAAGACATTACCGACTGTCTTTAGGAGGTTACTCACCAAGACCAGAGTTTTGACATAATGTCGCGTGTTTTTACTGTTAAAGTGATATAATCCAGGGATAAAACTTTTGTTTCTGGCGAGCTGTTTGTGAGGCAGATTTGTAACGTTACTGTGCACGCAGTGAAAGACATCTCTGAGAGTGCGCGAGCACGGGATAGTTTAATATTGCTTGTAAAACTCAAAAAGACGTGAAAATGATAAACGTTAGTTACGATCATAGGTTGCGATGCAATGCTGGCCCGATTGTTAAGTGAATATTCCGTCATGTCCCGACTCCTGAACGCGTGTGTGTATCGACAGCTGCAGCGCTTGGCGCTTGATTAGTGCAGAGAGACGAGAAGATGCAGCACCGCGTCCGCGAGCCCTTTATATGGAAAAAAACGATTCCGGCCGTTGAAAATCGATTTTGAATCAAACACATTTTAAAAAACGATTAATCGAAAAATCGATTTTTTTGCCCAGCCCTACAATTTATGCGGCGTATTTGCGGACTTTGGCTGATTATGCACTAAATTATGTGATTGCGTTTTTCTGGAGGGACTGATTATTGGACCCCACTGTACCTGCAGAGGGATGATGGGGCTTAGGGTGTAGAGATCTGGGTCAGTGCCCACAAAGTTGATGGGGGAGAAGTGTAGCTTGGGTCTGAGGCAGGTTGTGAGACCCACTCCTGGCAGGTCATGGGCCGTCTCTGCATCTGGGAAAAGCTTAATACTGAGCGTCTCTTCTGTCATGGGAATGATGAACTCGCGGTTGGTTCCCAAGCGGTTGCGTTTGGCCGACTCCAGGTGGATACTGATGAGAAGGTCGTAGTAGCCGCTGCGGAGAGGGCCGGGCAGGTACGTGTTCTCAATCGCGTAGAAGAGCTGGGATTCGTCCACGTGGCTGCAGAGGGCATGGGCCACACGGTTGTTGCCCAACGCACACACGGCACAATAAAGCATCAGGGTGTGATAGTGGAACTTCAGCAAGTCGTGCTGCTCAGACAGTTCCAGGACGTCGATACACCTGCATATGAGAGGAAAATATCAAACAATACATAATTAGACAAAATACTAGATGCTGTAAATGGAAGCCTGGCCAGAAAGTTTAAACAAGGGGCGTTTCCTTCAAGGAGGCAACAAAAAAATAGATTTACAAAAATAAAACAACAGAAATATTACAAAATGTGACATTAAAAAGAGTAAAAGTCACTCATTTCTCTTATGTAACAATGTCCAACAGTGAAACCAGTTCTTGTCTGTCAGTCATATAATGGAGGTCTATGGTCACCACCTCAAAGAGCATGCACAGAGAAGTCCAAATTAAACATGATTTAATGACTCGTAAATGTCACATAATGTAATATAACGAGTCATCATTTAATGATGATTAATCTGGACTTCTCTGTGCATGCTCTTTGAGGTGGTGACCATAGACCTCCATTATATGACTGACAGATAGTCTTGGATGCCCTTGAGGTAAGCTAAAACATATCAAAAATTAATTTCAAAGTGAACTATCCCTTTAAATAGACTAGCTGAACATTAGTTCACAAATAATATATATTGTTTAAATTCTTACTTCCTTTAGTTATTGTTTTGGAATAAAAGTAAAAACACTAACTTGATGAAATTTGTACTTGGTGTTAATAAATAGAACATTACATAGTTAATGTAATAAAAAACATTGTATTGTATTTGGTTTATTTAACCTGAAAAATGAAGTGTAACAGGGACATAAATGTATAAATACATATATATAAAAGAGGACTTTTCGTCCTCATTTTAAAACATCACCGCACACCACTGGTTTGAAGCAGTTTAAAGTCAGCATTAACCCGAATATGTGTTTTTCTTCCTTATTGTGACGTATAACCGAGTGATAAAATGTAGAAAGGGATTTGATTGGATCATCGTGGCTTGCTATTGCTGTGAAGTCATGGGTGAGTGATGGGTTTTTCTCCCCATGTGCCAGCAAACACATCATCAGAGAAGACAAGAGGTAGAGGCAAGAGGGAGGAGAAGTTATTTTGATTTAGGTTTGTGAGGGCACATGAAAAACAAAATGAACAAAAGATGTGCTAGTGTGTTCTGGGTGATTGATAGGTAGGAATATAGATGGGTACTTCATGAGCATGTTTTTACTGTATAACGACCATTTTAGTGAAAAAAAGTCGTCCTACTGTACCTGTTCTCTTCAGGTATATGCAGAGCCATCATGGTGAGAGGATCTGTACATTCCACCATCCATCCGTGCCTTTCGCTCACCCGCCCCACTTGTGGATTCAGGAAGTGGTTGGGCATCCTGCTCCAGATCACAGGGGTCAGCATCTGAACATCGAGCCGAGGAGGACACTGGGGAACCGGGTTCTTGCGCTCACTATGGAACATGGCCGCTGAAAGAGGCATGATATTCTGTAGGATGGAGAAAAAATTGAGACATGTAACTAAAACACTACTTCTAAAAGAAAGCTAATGGCTTCAAGGTCGGAAGCAAAGGATAAAGCTGACCTTGAGTTTTCCAAGCTCCAGCTGCAGCAAATTCTGGCTGCCTGGCAATACAAACACAGCTGGAAACAGTTTAGTGTTGGGCTCCACCTGAGAGAACACATGTATACATATGAGTTCAGATGAGCAACATGCACTCCTAACAGTTCAGAAGTGAAAGGGTTAGTTTACCCAAAAATGAAAATTCTGATGTGTGTACATCTCCAATATGTACATTTCCAATTGAGGAACAGAAAGCTATCTTAAAGAAAGATATCTTAAACTGTGTTCTGAAGATGAACAGAGGTCTTACGGGCTTGGGACGACATGAAGGCGAGTGATTAATCACATCATTTTCATTTTGGGGTGAACTAACCCTTGAAGTACCAAAGCTAAGGAAAGTGGAGTTAAAAACTGAATTTTTGAGGGCCACTAGCTCCTTTAAAGAGATGACCTGCACTCGCCTGATAGAAAGTGTTGATCTCCTTCCCATTGGCTGTGAAATTCAGTAGACCTGTTGCCAGATCCACCAAGCAACCAATCACCAGATCCTCCTGGCTGAACCTCTGTTGAGTGCTGCTGCCAAACTCTCCTCCCCACACCATATAGCAGTTACTCCTCCTTATACTGATCAACAAGATATTAGAAGTCATGAATAAACAAATATTTTATTCATCGAAGGGGAGAAAGAATATTTTTATTTCAGAAATTCTGTTCCTTTTAACTTAATCACGTTTTTCATAAAACATATGAAGCAGCACAACTGGTTTCAGCATTGATAATAATAAGAAATGTTTCTTAAGCAGCAAATCAGCATATTAGAATGATTTTTTTTAAAGATCATGTGACTGGAGGGATCATTCAGCTTTGATATTACAGCAAATAATTACATTAAAAAATATATTCAAATTTTAAATTGTAATAACCTTTAACATATTACGTTTTTTACTGTATTTTAAAGCAAAGAAATCCTTGGTGAGCAAAAAATTCTTAAAATAATAGATATTTACAGTACCTGAGAAGCAAAATTAAATCTGAAGGCTTTTAATTAAGTGCGAATTAATTTTTTTTTCTAACCCCATTGTAAAAAATTACAATTTATTATTTTAATTTGTTAACGCTCGCGGGTGAAAACGTAAAAAATATTTTATCATCAGAAGTGCCTTTCGTTTACACGGCGATGGCGTTTTTGGGGCCTAAAAATGCAAAAAAGTGAAACCAGCCTCCAGAGTGGAAATCTTAAAAACGTTCCACCGTCGCGTTCCCGTGTAAAGGGTAAAAACGCAAAAGTCTGCTAGACAGTAAAGGTTGCACGCATGCGCGCGGACTTGGTGTTGTTGTGTGGCAGTGCTTCACATCGCCACCTAGCTGCCTGGAGTTCATACTTCATAGAATTTCACACACTTTTGCGTCACGCAGATTTCCCACAAATAACGCAGAATAAAACGTGATAACGCAACGCCACTTTTGCGTTTTTTCTTCAGATCGTTTCCGTGTAAACATAGCCTTAAATAAATACACCTTTTTAAGGCTTCTTACATTTTTTACTGAAAAACAAGAAGAAGAAAAAATTCTCTTTTAAATTCTTTTACTATTTTTCAAGAGAACATTCAGCTTTGATATTACAGCAAATAATGACATTTAAAAATACATTAAAATGAAATAAAAAATTATTTTAAATTGAAACAACCTTTAACCTATTACGGGTTTTACTGTATTTTCAAGCAAAGAAATCCTTGGTGAGCATAAGAGACCTTAAAAAAAAATCTTAAAATAATATATATTTATAGTACCTGAGAAGCAAAATTTCATAATTTGGTAATTATATAATTTTAATTGAGTGTAAATTAAGTTTTTTTCTAACCCCATTGTAAAAATTACAATTTATTATTTTAAATTGTTTCTCAAATAAATGCACCTTTTTAACTCTTTCCCCGCCAGCGTTTTAAAAAAAAGTTGCCAGCCACCGCCAGGGTTTTTGACGATTTTCGCTAAATTTGAATGCCCCGCTGAATATTTTCTTCCATGAATATATGAAGATGATATATATAAAAATAAAGATCTGAGCCTCTGCTTTTAGGCAAAAAAAACGTTTTTATTTTATCTTCATCTGTTCTTTTTTTATTGGCTCTTGAACAGAGGTAGGTTTTGTCAAAAACACAACATTTTGGACAAAAAACTGAGAAAAAGGTATTTTTATCAAACAAGTGCATTTAAAAGCAGAATACATTCAGATGTTGTTTCCTTTATATATAAAACTTTCCAAAATAAATTAAAAACATAAAATAAATGTAAAATATATCAAATTTCCCAGGATGTAAGGGAAATGTAACTTTTGCAATAAAACTTCTGCCTCTGCCTCTCTCTACCTGTGAATATTGAATAATTGGAATTACAATAAACAGGCCTAGACACACACACACACACGCACACACACACACACACACAAATACATATTACAATGTGGTAAATGTGCACAAAGAGAGAAATAATTTGACAATTACACCTTCATATTTAGACAGCCACACATAAATGCCTGCACACACACATACATATTATAGTGTCATAATATTATACGATCTATCTGCGGCACGTCCATGGCTAGAACTTTCTGTGACAACATGTGCATCTCTCTCACTGACTACTTCGTCCCGATCAGATTCATAATTATCAAATAAAGAGTGATCGGACTCCGAGTCCATTAACCTCCAGTACTTCAGCCATATACCTCTGCATTGTTAGTCTGATACATTCTCACTACTCCACTGTTTGAGACGATTGCAATCTGTTTCTCTGATCAAAGAGTTGCGCAATCATTCAGGACATGCGCGCGGGTCTTCCTTACCGTATACCACCTAAAACACGGATACCCGGAAAATTCCGTGTTTGGCGCAGATGCGTTTTTTCATTAAACACGGAAAATTCCGTGTTTGGCGGGGAAAGAGTTAAGGCTTCTTACATTTTTTACTGAAAAAACTATTATTAAAACTATATTCTCACTATTTTTCAAGAGGAACATTTTTTTTAACATGTGCTGTACATCCAAAATGCTATACTGTACATATTACAAATGATAGGCATTACACTTTTTCAGTTTCCCGGTATTCCTGAGGTAAAATCTCTCCCACCTGATTCTGAAGGTCGGTTGCTGAAGTAGGCCACTAGTGCAGTGCTCTTACATCACCAAAATCGATACTCACCTACATCACCTCACTACACTGAACATTTATTTTTAACCAAATGCTTCTCCGCACTGCAGCTTCTTGTTTTTCAATGACAGCTGAATCTGTATCTCACCTGTCGTGTATGTTGCCCTTGTCGTCTCCAACCGTCAAAGTGACGGTACGGACCTTAGACAGGTCGAAGTTGAGGTCATACATGTGGAAGTCAGGGGTGACCCAACCCACCCATACCCCGCTGGGTTCTTGCCCGGCGAAGATACGGACTGAGTAATAGTACTGTACGGTGGAGACAAAGAGAGAGAAGGAGACGTGAGGAAACAAGAGCAGAGGACGTGTCGTATATGACGGATCTCGTAATGAAGACTGACTGTGGTCGTATTGAGGATGATCTCCGGGTCGTCGCGGTCATCGGGCACCACATCCTCAAACAAACGGGGCATAAGAGGAGCAGGTGGAGGAGGGGTAATCATGGCCGCCTTTTTAGCCTTAAACAGGAAGCTGAGGAAATAAATTTGAGTGGTCAGATCAGTAGAGAACAAGAGAGGTAGGCCTATATTATTTCAGTAACAAGAACTCTTTTTAAAGGTATGCTAAAGGTATATACAGGAAAAACACTTTAAAATAAGATTCATTAGTAGATTCATTGAACTGCATTTATTAATCTTTGAAAATGTTAATTTCAACATTTGCATAAAATCTTGTAAATATTAGTTAATGCACAGTGAACTAACATGAACGAACGGCTTTATTTGTATTAACTAACATTAAAAAAGATGTACAAATACAGTAACAAATGTATTGCTCGTGGTTAGGTCATGCTAGTTAAAGAAGTAGTTCACTTTTGCTGATAATTACCTCACTCCATGTCATCCAAGATGTCCATGTCTTTCTTTTTCAGACGAAAAGAAATTAAGGTTTTTGATGGAAACATTCCAGGATTTTTCTCCATATAATGGACTTCATTGGGAACCAAACGGTTCAAGGTCCAAAAGACAGTTTCAGTGCAAACTGCAAACTGTTCAAATGGCTTTAAACGATTCCAGACGATGAATAAGGGTCTTATCAAGCAAAACGATCGCTCATTTAATAAATAAATAACAAAGTTTAAGTTTTATAAGCTCCAATGCTCGCCTTGCTCGTTTGTGACTCTCCTGTTCAAACTCGTTCATCAAAATGAACATATCTTTTTCCAAGTCATTTGGTTCATTCAACGAAACGAACGAATTGACTCGGAAAAATATTCGTTCATTTTGATGAACGAGTTCAAACAGGAGAGTCACGAACGCTCATCATAGAACAGAGCAAGACGTCCAAAAGTGTCTTTTGGACCTTGACCCGTTTGGTTCCCAATGAAGTCCATTACATCGAGAAAAATGCTGTAATGTTTTCATCAAAAACCTTAATTTCTGTTCAACTGAAGAAAGAAAGACATGGACGTCTTGGATCACATGGGGGTGAGTAAATTATCAGAAAAAGTTTTTTGAAAAGTGAACTACCCCTTTAATGTTAACCAATGAACCTTATTGTAAAGTGTTACCACCTCATAAAAGTCCTCGGTTCTCACCCTTTCTTTTTTCCTTTCTCGGATGCAGTGTCTTTGTCGTTTTCTTTACTGGTTGGGATGTCTTTGGGCACGGACGGCTCCTTTTCCTTCTCCTCCTGCTCTTTGCGACTGGCTGACTTTTTCAGCAGCTCAAATTCAGAGTCGGGGTCCACCTCCAGCACCTGATCCTCAGGGATGGTGAGGGTCCGAGTGAGGGGAGTGGCGCCGGCGGTGACCTTGAAGATCAGGTCGAACTCTACAGGCATGCTCAGTCTGAAGAACAGCATGTCTGTGTTGGAGTTTTGGGATCCGAAAGTCTTGTGTGTTATTTTCAGACAGGGGGCGCTGTCTACGGTTCCATCCACACGAGAGACCTACAGGTCACAATAAAGGACAATAAAGCCAGTCCATAAACTCTAAACTCAATTAAATGTCACATAAAGGCCCCATTTACACTGTATGGTTCAAGTGACCCACTTTTTCCTCTCATGTGGCACAGATCGGATATGACCGGAGAACGTGTAAGCAGGAAAAAAACGTTTCAGGCCTCACTCATATATGAATCGGATACATGCATTTGCATAAAGAGTAGGGTTGGGTTTTGACACAAATTTTACAATTCGATTCACAAGCTTGCAATTCGATTCAATTACAAGTCGATTCAATATTGATTATTTTGGACATTAGGTACAATACATGGCAAATTTTTTCAAGGAAAACAAATCTCATAACTAATGCTGTAAACTATGGGAGTCAGTTATATATTTTATTTGTAAAGCACTTTTCATAGTTAAAAACAATCCCAAAGTGCTACAGAGTATAAACAAAGATAAAAACCGTAGTTGTAGCCTACTAGGCTCCATTAGCCTACTATTGATGTTGAAGGTAAAAATGAACTGATTTGCAGCTATACAAACACTTAAATCACACTTTTATTTATTTGTATAATAAGAAAGTTATATGAAATATAAACATTTAAATGGTGGCTGTCATAAAAACTCGCCAGACTTATTCATTATGGACGAACATTAAAAATTATAATGAATATGTATTATGGTGCATGCATTTAGCAAAATTCTCCTCTCTAGTTAATTTTTCTTGCTGACTAGTTTATGGTCACATGGTTTTTCTGAGGTAAATGTGACATTGTTTACAAGCTGTTTAACTGACGTCTTTACACGGATGAAACACTGATTGGGCGATACCACGTTACATGATATGGATTTCGATAAGTTGTACTCTATTTTTTAACACACTTTCAGATGCTCATTCATCTTCTCTTGAGCTGAGCGATCTCACGCCACAGCACCAAAACGGTATTTATGTTTTTGAATTTCATAAGAAAATGGATGTAATTCGAAATTTGAGACTTTGTTTCATAATAATAGTCACAAAGCACAAAGATTATTGCGATTTATTGGTGCTACAATGTTCAACTCATTCATCAAATGAAAACAGGACGACTAATTGATTCTTGAGATTTTAAGAATCGAGATCAGTTCGTAAAAATGAGAATCGATTAATATCGAGAAATCGATATTTATTACCCAGCCCTGATAAAAAGCTTCAAGGCATTTTGGGTGACAGGCCAAGCTGCCGACAAGGGCTCTCCTCTTTTTTCTCCACCGTACGAGACCAATGTTTTGCTGATGACTTTTCAAAATATTGTGGAAAGTAAAACACTGGATAATTTTATTCGCATCTGCATCCATTGCATTTCGTGCTGTTTTACTCCCTTTTCCAGGTCAGAAAGTCTACATTTGGTAGTTTCAGGAGTGTATAGTGTAAATGCAAAAATCAGATACGGGTCACTTTTAAAAGTAAGTGTAAAAATCGGATATAGTCAGAAAATCGGATTTGGGGATCAAAACCTGCAGTGTAAATGCAGCCAAAGATTCCTCAAGTACCTCAATGTGGTTGTGCTCGGTGGAAACTGGGACAAACTGAGGCAGGCTCTTACTGAACCACATCGTGATGTCTCTCTTCATGTTGATGGCGAATGGCTCGAAGCCCTCTTGGAGCCCACAGATGGCGAAGTAGCGTAGGCTGCTAACATTCTGACCTAGGTTTATACGGCCAACCTGAGAAAGGCCCAACATGCAGACTGGAATGAAACCTGGAGAGAGAAAAATAAAGAAAAGAGGCTGATTTATAACAAAGGTGGGGAAAACAAAATCGATACAACATTGAAAAGAGATATTATGCAAGGGAATATTGTTTTACAAATACAATATATCCATTATTGGTCTTTCATTCTCTTTTATTGATAGTAGAATAACAAAATCTACTGTTTTTTCAGTCCACTACTATAGTGTTGTTGTTTTTTTCTGGTGAGGTCAGAGGAGATAGTCAGTGTGCAAGTTAGTAAAACCAAGATAGTCGTCAGAGAAAGAAATAACCCACGTTCGGATACAACGTATGGATTTTTTTTAACAAGGATGGGACAAAGGTGATGGATATATGACACATACAGTATATGATGATGATAAAATACTATGAGACTCACCTCACACTAGATCATTCAGAGATAGGGTTAGCTTTAGATAAAGACAGCTTCCTTAGATAAATCAGCTTCTTTTTGGGGACATTTGCAGTTAAACAAAGGTAATAAATAGCTATACATGTAATTACAATACTTAGCATGCCACAAAATGTATTTAATCACAATCATTTTGTATTGTGACTTTTTATATTGTGTCGTATAAGGACTCTGGTAATGGTTAGCTTTAGCTATGGACTGCAAAGCTGAAATTAAATTAGTTCCTCTGGGGCCTTTTGCAGTAAAAAAAAAAAAAGAGTAATAAATCGCAGTATATAGTTGCATTCATGCCATCATAAATTACCGCAATTACCAGATTACAACTCATAATTACAACTGGGAAACTGGGAATTTTCTGAGAGCTCCAACTTGTACTCAATTTGGCATTGATAGTGCTGCTACAGAACCGTATAATTTCGTATAAAAGAGTAGAACGTCACGTGTTGTCACCTCATAATTACATTAATTACAACATGGTGTGCACGCAGCATATGTAAAATATACATTTTACATATCCTATTGTGACTAAAGCTGCATGTTGACCCCATTTGATGCCAAACACCATTAATACGAATACCAAAAATACAAACAACATCTAAGGTGCAAGATTTTGCTATTAAATTTGTATATTGAAATATGCTATTGAATGGCTTTACAACTTAAAATATGGCACATTAATCATATGGACAGTCTTTATGATACCTTTAGGTTGCTGCCAAGCCAGTCTATTATTCAGAAATTAATATTTTGTTTCATGGAAGATTGAAATTTGGTTTGGAACAACAGGAGAGTGAAAGTAAATGATGAGTATTTTCAGTTCTGTGTGAATCATCCATTTAATACCTTGAATCCTTTTTCCTTAATACTAAAAAACGCTCTTCAATCAGAACTAAATTTCAATTAGACATCTTTTTAAATTCCAGACTAGGATTGATCCGAGTCTGTGGAAACAAACCTCTTGAGACTCAAAAAAATAACTACAGACTTTTCCTGACCGACAAAGCTTATGTAGCCCTCAAACCGTATTCACTTTATAGCCCTTAATCCTGTAATTGTGGACAAATGTGGGCACAGAGGACTCAGGTGCGATCCTAATTTTTATTTATTATAAATACTATATCACCGTCTTCGATAAAGTTTTGTCTATCCATTTATGGTGTTTTTTTTTATTTTGGGGGTATTTTTGAATTTATTTACTTCAAAAAGTACCATATTTTCTATGTAAATTATGCTTATTTTTATGTTTTATTTTTTTTTAACTACATTAAAATATCATTCCAATAAGTTCTTAGAGCTAAAACCTCAAGATGAAGTGACTTTGGGTTATTTTAGAATGCTCTCAATTACAGTTTTTCCCATTCATTTCTATGGGTGCCCATTTTTGACCCAAATACAAGATTAAGGAGTTTTTTTTCCCCACCCACTAAACATTGTAGAATTGAGTAAAAATAAAAATTGTGTGTGTTCAGGAGGCAAACTTAGGAAAAGTAGCCAAGTCTTGTGCTGCTCAAATGAAGTATTTTTTTTTAAATAAATCAAACTATTTTGCCCACATTTGTCCAGAATACGGTTTTAGGGTTAAAAATACACATTACCTCAAAAAACTACAACAACAACAACGTTATAGCCCAAATCCTCACCTTCTCCAGGCTCGATGTCTTTGAAGGCCATTTCAGAGCCAGAATCGCTGATCAGCATCTCTCCGTTAAGAGTGAACATGATGTTCATATCAGTGAGGTCTATCATGCAACCGACCACATCACCAGACTGCCACTGACGACCAAACGGGTCATTACCAACGTGCCATCGCTGAGCCTGCAGGGACAGCAAACGAGAGTAATTTAGCTTTTATTGCAGCTATACAAAATAGCTTGTGCGGCACACAATCCAATTAGCTGGAAAGATGTCCCACAGCCTGTTACCATATGACACAGCAGAGTTAGATGAATATGACATCACTGACCCTGTTTCCATTAAAGACATAGGCCAGCTCATCAGAACCAAGCTCGACATCAGAGCGGACGTTCGGTCGAGCCCAGCCCACCCTCATCTCTCCTGTGGTTACGGCCTCAAACTCAAAGTACCACTTTCCTGAGGTGATGGCGTACTGCTTCTCTGCCCTGAAGATACGCACTTTATCTCCACCGGTGTTCTCAACACCATGACCACCTGTGGAAAAAAGACATTTGAAGAATTTTATAATGGAATAAACAATACATTTACATCCAATTCTGGATCCTAGTATATCCTACTGAATCAGGGCTTGACATTGCAATCTGCCGATGCCATGGGTACAAAAACTGGCGCATATATATATATATATATATATAAATATATATATGGCAGTTTTTGTACCCATGCCATCGGTGTCAAAACTGTGGCCAGTGAAAATGCTGAGTGGCTAGTAACTTTGGAAAACCACTAGCCACAGTGGCTGATGAGCAAAAAAGCTAATGTCAAGTAGAGCCCGACCGATAAAGGATTTTGAGGCCGATACCAATATAAATATTTGTTGGTTTCAAAATCTGATATTCCGATATATCGGCCGATATTTTTAATTTTTATTTTTTTTCATTAACGTGCAACAAAATATTAACAGATTTCCCTAACATTAGTTATTTGTAGTTATTTATGAGTTTTAACAAAAATAATATGATAATGCATTTTAAAAAGAAACTTGTTTCTTTTATTGTCACAACAGAACAGAGGAACCAAACATTAGCGGTCTTCCACTGATGGTAGCGGCATTAGCTAGCTTTGTGGTTAGCTAGTCTATGATGAGCCATAATTTAGCAATGGATAATGTCATACTGCAAATTGTAAAACATACATTTTCAATATAACAGGCCAAGGAGAGATGACGCGTCTCATTGCTATAACTGTCACGCGCTATTAAAGAAATACTTCAGTCACATGGTCAAAAGTTAAAAGGATAGTCAGTCAAGTCAACTACACTGTAACAACATAACGTAACTATTACTAGATAATTCCGCTTCACTTCTCGGCTTATTTAACAGCAGCAAAACTGGACATGATAGTCACAAATTTTGTCATGCTTATTTGAGTTAAGAGAACTGATGGGAATGTTCTTTTAATTGTTATTCAAGCAATGTATGTATCGTGACCAACTCAGCGAGTGTTGCCAACAGGGACGGTGTAGAGTGCCCTCTGGTGGACAAACTATACAACTCCAACACTCATGACATGGGTCAAGCGTGTTTCGTCCGTTTTTATTTTATTTTTGAAATTTATCAACCATTATAACTGCCGATACCGATAGTTTGGAAAATGCCCAATATCGGCCGATAATATCAGTCTGCCGATATATCGGTCTGGCTCTAATGTCAAGCGCTGCTACTATACCTGGTATATGAAAGACATGAAAGTAGTATATGAAAGACTCACTGCTCTCCTGATCTGGAGGCTCGATGTTGTATCCATAGCCAATCAGAGTGCGTACAGCGTTGTTCACACTGTCTCTGTTAGTCTTCTTCGTTCTCTCATCCAGCAGGTTGTATGGCACCAAACGAGGGTTGCGTTTATTCAAGATGTCCTGAGGGTAAGTGATAAGAGTAAAATATTTGGGCTACCTTTCAAGTATCCAAGATCTGTGCAAGTCGTTCTTATCGCAACGCAATATTGTGAACTAAAAGTACAGATAAAAAATAGAAAGCTTTTTAAACTACTCAACTATTTTTGTGGTAAATTTGGACTAACTTGTGGAAATTATAATTAGGGATGCACCGATATGAAAATTTTGGCCGATACCGATAACCTACGCCCTTGTCTGGATGTTCACTTTTTTCTTTCAGATTTGCACGCTTGTAATTTCTGCTCCTGGAGTCAACAGTGTCCACATCTACCTGCATAATGCTGTAGGTCCATCCTTGTCTGACTCTGTCCCGTGCCCAAACATTGTGCCCATTTTCTGCCAGCTTCTCCACCAGCTGGTTCTGATTGGGCGTCAGTTTGACATGACTGAGGTCCAGAGGAGCAGGTTTGAACCCACTGCTCATCACATATCTGACCAAGAAACAAAAATATGAAAACCAAAATACATTTACAAGATAAAAGTGTGTATTATTTAGGTTCACATACGTTTTGGGTAGTTTGATCTTCCTCAGATTCTCCTCTGCTTTCTCATCTCCCATGCCGACATGGCAGCCCAGAGCTAAGAGAGTTCTGGAGAGGTCAAGGAGAAAAAAAGGTGATCAATAAATTGGACAGACAGACGGATGCATAAGATTCAACAGACACTCACTTCAAGGTCTCTCCAGACATCTGGAGGTTATAATTCCTCTCGGGTTCTGGAAGACTATGAAAGTCCACCAGACACGGGTGCAACTTCTTATTATCATCCCTGAACTGAGAGAGACAGCATTTTTTTTTTAGCTTTATTTAAACGTTCAACTTTATGAAAGGAGTAGTTCACTTTAAAAAAAAACTTTTGCTGATAATTTACTCACCCCCATGTCATCCAAGATATCCATGTCATTCTTTCTTCAGTCGAAAAGAAGATAAAAACATTCCAGCATTTTTCTCCATATAATGGACTTCAATGGGAACCAAACGGTTCAAGGTCCAAAAGACAGTTTCAGTGCCATCTGCAAACTGTCCAAAGGGCTTTAAACGATTCCAGACGATGAATAAGGGTCTTATCAAGCGAAACGATCGCTCATTTAATAAAAATAAAAAAAACGTTTAAGTTTTATAAGCACAAATGTTCGCCTTGCTCTGTTCTGTGATGCGCGTTCGTGACTCTCCTGTTCGAACTCGTTTATCAAAATGAACGAATCTTTTTTCGTGTCATTTGGTTCATTCAACGATCGACATGAACGAGTTGACTCTGGAAAAGATTTGTTCATTTTGATGAACGAGTTCGAATAGGAGAGTCAAGAACGTGTATCACACCCTAACCCTAACAGAGCAAGGCGACCATTTGAGCTTATAAAACTTAAACTTTTTTTTTTAAATGAGCAATCGTTTTGCTTGATAAGACCCTTATTCATCATCTGGAATCGTTTAAAGCCCTTTGAACAGTTTGCAGTTTGCACTGAAACTCTCATTTGGACCTTGAACCGTTTGGTTCCCATTGAAGTCCATTATATGGAGAAAATCCTGGAATGTTTTCATCTTCTATTCGACTGAAGAACGAATGACATGGACATCTTGGATGACATGGGGGTGAGTAAATTATCAGCAAAAGTTTTTTTTAAAGTGAACTACTCCTTTAAGGATCTTGTGTTGATGGGTGTGTTCACACTCTGCATGTTAGGTTTGATTAAAACAAACCATGTTGTGATTGCTCTGTTAGTGCGGTTCATTTGAATAAGTGTGTGAACACTACTATATGAACCCAGGTGACACCAAACAAGCTTTTTGGTTTGTTTACGTGTCTGTGGTCCATGTTGCATTCATCTTTTCAGCGTCTCGGTCCGCTTCCAAACGAACTCTGTTCGAATGAAACATGAATGCAACATGGACCAAAGACATATAAACAAACCAAAAACAGGACATGATGTCTCAAGTTGCGACCCTAAAAAGGAGTTTTTAGTTTTTTCTCGTCATAGTCGCCCATCACAGTTCAGTACAGGCATCAGAACCGCGTCTCCTCGCAGCAAATCTGTGTTTGTGTGTGTGACGGAGGGATTACTGACGCTGTTTTGACTCTTTTACACATTTTAGAAGCTTATCGAGTTCTCAGCTGCTCATAATACCATCATATGTAGCTACGCACATGCAAAGAGCGCATTTAACCCAGAACACAGCATTGGTTTGGATGTTCGGTAAGTTCTGTCGCGAAATATACATAAAAGCCGACCAATCATGTTGTGAACACATCTGCCTTTAGGTTCAGTATCTTTAGGTTCGATGTTAAAATGCCAGTAGCGGACCATGCCTAAAGTTGTTTTTTTTTTTTGTCCGGACCAAACTACGCTTGTGAACACACCCTGTATGTATGTGAGTGGTTAAGTTGGTGTTTATTTGCGAAAAACAAGAGGCGGAAAGCGCTCACCACTCCATAGGTCCAACCCTGCTCAATACGGGTGACGGCCCAGAGCTCGTGGATGTTTTCGGCAAGTTTCTCTCTGATCCGCTCCAAATGAGGAGGTAGCACAATCTGCAAAAGACATTGACCGCTCAGTGAAAGTGTTTCAGGGGTGAAGGAAACAAATGTGGGTAGTTTAGTTTACCTGGGCAGTGTCAACAGGGCAGGGAGTGAATGAAGTGTGTGTGAGGGACTGCGTGGGGCCCAGCAGGTTTCTGACTCCACTGAAGTCATGTTTATACTCCTTAATGTGCTCAATGCGCATTCTGTCCTTGGGAAGAAGAGCTTCGTAACATGGTGCATAACCAGGAGGGGGCAAGAACTTAAAATCCCCATGGCGGCCTCCCAGAAGGAAACGAGCTCTGAGAAATGAATGAAAACACACGTCAACAAATGAAAAGACAGACTAAATGTGCATGAATTAATCATATTTTTGATAGTATTTTCACTGATTATTCAGAAAGATTTCCATTGTTTTTGGAAATACGTCTCACAAAGGCTGCATTTATTTAGTCAAAAATATAGTAAAACAGTTGCTTTCTTTTTTTGCGATCATTATTTTTTATTTTGAGCTAACATACCAGATACAAATCATATAAATATAAATATATATATATATATATATATTATAAAAAAATATATATAATAAATAATATAAAAAATATAATAAAAAAATATAATAATACATATATATATATATGTATAAAAAAAAAAATATATATATATATATATATATATATATTATACATAATAATAACAATAATAATATATATATAAGAAATTACAGAGAGAGTGAGATGTAGGAAGGTAAAATCTTAGTTCTTCTAACAGAATGTTGGCAATTTTTGTCCAGCTCTGAATAGTGTTGTCACTTGCGCCATTGACCTTGGCAGTGGTGCCTTCCAACAATACAATGTCTCTGAAATATGATAACCATATGAAAGAAGTTGGTATGGACGGCTCTATCCATAGCTTTAAAGGCACTCTATGCAAGATCTGTACCTTAAAGGCACTCTATGCAAGATCTGTACCTTAATATAACAGCTTCAAAGTCGTTTTGGTGGTTAACAAAGTCATAGTAGGGCGAATCATCCTGGTAGGAAAGCTTGGGGGGGACGCCGCCGGAAAAACCAACCATGCAAGTTTGAGAGTGGCGCCCCTGACACAGCGCGTGAGAATCACGAAATGGTTTACGGCAACGACGTCACACGCATCAACAACATCATACTGTATGAAGCTACTTTCGAAACAGGGAAAGAGAATCGGACCGTGCTAGAAACCGGACAAGAGTCCACTCGGTCGGGCTTTCACTCGTTGGCGCGAGCTTAAAAGCTGCACTGGATTGTAACTGCGATGCTGACCTGGCGATCTTGTTGATGGACTTGTAAGTAAATCTCTTATTTATAAACTTGTTTGTATTTGTATACTAGTTGTTTCTATATTGTATGTTGCTGCACTGGCTTGTGGTATGTAATTTTTTACGGTGCTGTTCATTCATCCGTTGTTGATAATAAGACCAGTTCAATAATTCTCACATGTCTATAGCTTTCGATTACCAGAGCTTTAAGCAGACTTCCTAAAAACAGTCGTTTCTCTTAGTCTTGTTGTTTTTTCCGTTATGTTTTATTGCCGAGCTTGCCACAAGAGCTAGTTTGCCAGCTGAACTCAGGTGTTGTGATGTGTATTTATCACGTATCTTTAGTCCTGTGTCTGGTTCGGATTTCTTATGACGTGTGTAAGTTACTGTTATATCAAGTTTATCTGACTAACAGTACACTTCCCGACTGTAACTTCAAATTGTGTTGATTATGAATCAATCAAATCTTGACGCTGTTGATGTTGATTCTTGCGATTACCATGAGGACATAGTCAATATCTCACATAATTATTAGGACATATATAAGCCTAGAGGTTGTAAATAATTGAACACAATTTGCTATTATGATAAATTGTAATCATGTCTAAATCATAACGTCCAATGTTATGAAATAATGCGACGTACATTTAACTTGATTGATGTCATCTGACATTTTGTAATTTTAACATTACAATCAAAAAACATGAATGAAATTATACAGTAGCCTATACACTATAGGCTATTTACTTCTGATTTTGCAGAAATCATGTAAAAACGCTATAAGCCAGCAAACGCGATAGGCAACTTTATTATTAAAAAGCAGTCTAGCACTTGACAGTATATGCAGTAACAGGGGAATAACGGTTATTTACGACAGTGCAAGTACACCACAGCGGCTCTAGAGGTCACTGTTTTACAAAAAAACCAGAGAGTGCATAGTGTGCCTTTAATATAGTCTTTTTAGCAGCCGTACTACGAGTCAAAACAGTTGCTTTCTGAAATATTGTTACAATTTAAAAAGAACAGTTTTCTATTTTAATGTATTTGTGAAATTTGTGAATATATGTGTATACATTTTATAAGAAAAGTAAAAAAATAATAACGTTAATTACTTCACTCCAGCGG
The DNA here is from genome assembly GCF_016745375.1 of Pimephales promelas. Next base: position 2,858,550 of record NW_024121288.1, read on the forward strand.
AGAAGCTAATGACAGGGAAGAAAAGGCCGTCTACGTTGAAGTTCTCAAACATTCCCTGGACTGGATGCCCATTAATACGAAAGGAGATACTGGGCACGCTCAGATCCAGACAGCAGCTCACAACGTCATCTGCTGCCAGGATGTGCTGGTTGGGCGAAGCCACCTGACGAGACACGTGACCTACGCAGAGAAAATGATGCTTTGAGGACCATGAACACTTACACACCGCTGTATATACAAGATCACCACATTTACCTGACCACAAGTGAAGGCCATCAAAGCCATAAGAGTAGAGGTCGTCGCCCACACCGTTGCCACCCCAGCCCTCTCCTCCTCCAGGGTACGGACTGAAGCCCTCGGTCAGAGCCCAGCCAACACGCAGATGGGTCGCCTGGGCTGTCACGAACGGCTCCACATAGTCCACCATCACCTCAAAGTACCACTTCTTAAACTGTGTGGAGCCTTCACAAGTCCCCAAAAAGATATTGGGCCTCACGCTACAAGGAGAAAGTGACATTTAACTAAACATTTAACTTTATTAAATGAGTAGTTCACTTTTAAAAACACTTTTGCTGATAATTTACTCACCCCCATGTCATCCAAGATGTCCACGTCTTTCTTTCTTCAGTCGAAAAGAAATTAAGGTTTTTGATGAAAACATTCCAGGACTTTCTCCATATAATGGACTTCAATGGGAACCAAACGGTTCAAGTTACAGCTTCAAAGGGCTTTAAACGACACCAGACGAATAAGAGTCTTATCCAGTGAAACGATTGGGGTTTTTTTCGAGTCATTTGGTTTATTCAATGAACAAAAAAAATTGTTCATTTTGATGAATGAGTTTGAACAGGAGAGTCACGAACGAGAACTTTTCAACGTAATTGCGTATTATGTGACGTCACGAACGTGCGTCACAGAACAGAGCAAGGTGAGCATTTGTGCTTATAAAACTTCAACTTTTTTATTTATTTTTTTAAATGAGCGATCGTTTCACTTGATATTGATAAGACCCTTATTCATCGTCTGGTGTATCATCGTCTTTAAAGCCCTTTGAAGCTGCACTGAAACTCTCATTTGGACCTTGAACCGTTTGGTTCCCATTGAAGTCCATTATATGGAGAAAAATCCTGGAATGTTTTCATCAAAAACCTTAATTTCTTTTCGACTGAAGAAAGAAAGACATGGAAAGACAAGTGAACTACTCCTTTAAAATAAAGTGTGACCAAAAAAAGCAACCCTGACTTTTGAAGACAAACACATTAAAAAGAAAGTTGAACATGCAAAAAATCATTATAGGGGAGCGCGGGGCACAACCGAACGCGGGGTTAAATGTAACACGGCCCGTTTACATAGTTCGTCAGGATCAAGCAGGCTGTCTTTCCGCTATTTTTTTCTTGCTGCCAGAAGACGATCTCCCGCGAATTTGCGGAAAGTTTTGATTATATTTAAGCTCATTTGTATTATCATTACTGTTATTATTAATAATAATTGTACATCATGCAGCTGCCACACACAAATCTAATTTAATTGAAATTACAATATTTATATATAATTTTATTTATTATTATTTATCGCAAAACTATGCAGCCCTTTTCTATGTCTCTATCCATGATATTGATCCATAATAGAAGGATGATTGGATGAGGGATGGATGTATGGATATCTGTATATACAGATGCACAAACAATATCAAACTATACAAATAAAATAGTCCTGAATTATGGGTGTTACACACAAGTGTTACAACTAACCCCTCTGTCTGTTACAATTAACCCCGCATATGGGGTAAGTTGTAACATTTGCACTTCTGTCACTTTCAGTGCAACTGTACGAAAATGGTAGGTCCTAGAAAAAAACTTTAAGTGTTCATTTGTAGCAGAGATGTGTATGTTGCTTGTGTAAAAAAAAGTATTAATCTAACCTAATTATTTTTTAATTAATTGAGCCAAAACCAAAAAGCGTTAGGATGTGCCCCGCTCTCCCCTAATATAAACATTCATATCTCACCTTGATACATAGTTAACAATGTTAGTCTGCAGCAGGAGGTCGCGGCCCGGAAGCAAATTTTCTGTGATGAGGTTTTGATTGGACCTCACAGCAACACCGTTACACACACAGAGAGAACGTAACACATCTAAAACCTGTCCAGAAAAAGGCAGAGAGTGAGATCTTCAATGCGTAGCAAAACGCAAAATGTTAGTTGACCAAATCACGTTTACAGTTAGACCTTATGGTTTCGACCGTGTTTGTCCAGGAGAGAAATGATAGACTTGATGTGATTCTCCTGAATGATGTTCAGGACTTCAGGACTTTCGATCAAAACACAGTACAGCACCTCCAGAATGCCTAGAGAAGAAAGACATAAAGAGCAAGATGTTGCAAGACATCAAAACAGGTCGTGTTCATTTTGTGCCATTTGTTGAAGAAAGTTTTGCAGATACCCGAAGAAGCTTCCAGACGATCCAGTTTACTGACCAACCAGTCCAGGTTATCACAAAACAGAGCACAGTTAGAGCGGTTTCCTCGGATCAGAGACGCTGCAAAAACAGACACATTTTAATAGATTTATACTTACACTGGTAATTAAGATCTTTTAATAGGTTTCTCATGCTCACCGAGGCTGTATTTATTTGATCAAAAATACAGTAAAACATTGGAAAATATTGTTAATATATAAAAAAAAATTACGTTTTTTTTATTGTAATATGGGAGCGTTTTACATCAGGATCAAGCAGGCTGTCTTTCCGCTCTTTTTCTCTCGCTGCCAGAAGACGGTCTCCCGCGAATTTGCGGAAAGTTTTGATTAGATTTCGTGAAGATACCGGACAAAGAGTGTTTTGACACCATGCAAGTAAATTTGTTCATCATAGATTTTTTCCGGTTTCTGAGTTGGGTGTATACGCTTCCAAATCTAACTTTATATTGCCTTAATCACTGTCTTGTTGGCTCAAACAAGTCAGCAATTCCTAGCGACTGTTAGCTAGGCTTAAAAATATGTAAAACACAGCGGGGTTAGTTGTAACACAGTGGGTGTATAACGATAATCAAATGAAAACGGAGCCACACAACTTTTCAGGTTTGAGTATACATTTAACTTTGTTGGACGTTCACAAACAATGCTGGAATTTAAAATGTTTAAAATTTAGTGTACTATGAATGATAACTTGTTTATTTATTAAAAATATGGCCTGTTTTTAATGCAATAAACCCTTTAAATTTTTATTTTAAGCTCATTCGTATTATTATGACTGTTATTATTAATAATAATAATAATAATAATAATTGTACATGCAGCTGCCACACACAAATCTAATTTAATTGCAATTACAATATTTTATCATTTTATTTATTATTATTTTTTTGCAAAACTGTGCAGCCCTTTTTTACGTCTCTATCCATGATATTAATCCACAATAGAAGGATGATTGGATGAGGGATGGATGTATGGATATCTGTCTATACAGATGCACAAACAATATCAAACTATTCAAATAAAATTTACTGAATTATGTGTGTTACACACAAGTGTTACAACTAACCCCTCTGTCTGTTACAATTAACCCCACATATGGGGTAAGTTAACCCCGCATATGGACTAGAAAAAAACTTTAAATGTTCATTTGTAGCAAAGATGTGTATGTTGCTTGTGTAAAAAAAAAATATATATATATTAATCTAACCTAATTATTTTTTAATTAATTGAGCCAAAACCAAAATGCGTTAGGTTGTGCCCTGCTCTCCCCTATATTTTAAAAGGTAATTTATTCCTGTGATGATAAAGTTTGCGTGTCACATGTTTCTTCAGTAATTATTCTACTATGCTGAATTGCTGTGCAATTATTATTGGTGCCAAGTTATTAATAAATATTCTTATCATTATCAGTTTATCTTATTAAATTGTCAGTTTAAAACAGTTTTTTTTCTGCTTCATAATTTTGTGGATTCTCTGATGAACAGAAGAAGAACAGCATTTATTTAATACATATATCTTTTGAAAGGCTAGTATAAATGTCTTTTCTGTCACTTTTGATAAATACAGTGCATACTTGCAAAATAAAAGTATTATTTTATCTTATTTCTGAGATGCAAAACTGAATTTTCAGCATCCTTACTCCAGTCCTTCAGAAATCATTGAAAACCGTTATTTTAAATTCTAATTATATTTCACAATTTAATTTTTATTACAGTATTTTTGATAAATGCTGCCTTGGTAAGCTTATTATTTAAAAAAACATTTAAAAAATTGGAATTATTCCAAACTTATTTATATTTTATATTTAATCACCAAGCAGTTCATAGAGCAGATTGACAATCTCTTTCCAGGATTCGGCTGCTTCCTCTCCAGCAAACTCAGAGAAGTGTGCGGCAGTATTGTAGACATTCAGCCGGTCGATGCACTCTAGCACGATTGTGATCATCCCCTGCATCACAAAATTAAGATTAAAGGAATGGGGATCAGGGCTTATTTTCAGATAGACAGGCACACACACACATACACACAGACCTCTTCTTGGAACAGGTTTTGTCGGTTGCGTAGAGAGCGCAGCTTGGTCTGTTTCTCCTCGTGTTCCAGCTCCTCTTCTGGAGGCCGGAAGTAATGGATCAGATCCTGCAGGGACAGGATCACTGAGTCCAGTGGCAGAGACACCGGACCGGGAGCTTTGTTTTTCCCACTCAGAGAGTCCAGACCTCTGACATAGATGAGAGAGGTCAAAAAGTGTCATTTTGAGGCTAAAAACATAAATAATTGATTGTTTTTATCCTATTGTATAGTGTATGTGATGGACAGTCATACTTGATGAATTGCGTAAAAAGGCCCGTTGTGCTGTAGATCATACGAGCAGCCTGAGACTCTTCTGTTTGAGAGCGTGAGCAAGTCAGTGCATCATCCATGTGGCCCTCTTGATGTAGCATGGCCTGAGAGAATAATAAATAGGTTGAAAGCCTTGACATCAGGTATATAAGTGGGTATCGTGTGGTTTGTGGTTCATACCCTCCTCTTCATGGTTCCCAGGCGAGCCGCCTTAGCGTCTAGAGCAGCGTACGTGAGCCACAGCCCTGTGGAGTGATGCTGCATGAAACACATGGACTCGCCATACTTGATCTCAGGAACACCCATTCCCTCCACATCTCGCTTCTTCTGAGCCCCCTCCACTTTCTCCTGTTCTCCAGGAATAAGCACAACAGAGGAGAGTGGGAACAAACACATCGACAGGATGAGAAATTTCAAGTTCAAATCCTCCCATGTTAATCTACTATCTCTCCATCCCGCTTTGTCGGCCAAAATAGCGGATGACGAAGTGTGATTGGTCACCTGTAAATCAAGCTCCCTGCGAAGGGTCAATTAGACTCCAACAATTATAAAGTAAAACTTTAGATAAGTTCAAATGGACCTTTGATGCACGGAAACAGAAGGCAGACAGTTTAGTGTTCGCTTTCTCTGGATCCAGAACCATCAGACCCTTCTCCTCGTCCAGACACAGGTACCGACCCGTTGTGATGTGACGCACGCGGAAGGCCTGACCCCACTTCATGTGGCTACCACTCCAACTGCAGAGAAATAACACACATGAACGGTATTACAAAACGTATAAGCCAAAAAATATCGTCACAGGTATGAGATTTAAGATTGTCTCACCTGATTCTCAGAGGCTCAAGTCTCCACAATGAACGGGCCTGACTACATACCGCCCCTCCTTCATATTGTGCAATCCTAGAGAGCACAAGATTACCATCATCACTTATATCATTCATACACAGTATGCAGAGGCTTGTCATATACATGGTAACAAAAACAGCCTGCTTAATCAATTGTACAGGTGAAACTCGAAAAATTTGAATATCATGCAAAAGTTGATTTATTTCAGTAATTCAACTTAAAAGGTGAAACTAATATATTATATAGACTTTTTACATGCAAAGTGAGATATTTCAAGCCTTTATTTGTTATAATTTTGATGAGTATGGCATACAGATATGAAAAATAAAATTGAATTTGGGGTTTTCATCAGCTATAAGCCATAATCATCAAAGATATAACAAAATAAAGGCTTGAAATATCTCGCTTTGCATGTGATAAGTCAATATAATATATTAGTTTCATCTTTTAAGTTGAGTTACTGAAATAAATTAACTTTTGCACGATATTCTAATTTTTGAGTTTCCCCTGTATATACAATTATGTATGTGTGAAGATCAATATTTCAATTGAATGATATTCTTCTAAACTTTCTGTTCATCAAAGAATGCTAAGAAAATCCTGATTTCCACAAAAATATTACAAGAAATTCTTGAGCACTTCATCATATTAGTATGATTTCTGTAGGATCATGTGACACTGAAGACTAGAGGAATGGCTGCTTTACCATCACAGAAATGATTATTATTATAAACAATTATTATTATATTACACAATATTGCTGTTTTTACTGTATTTTTGATCAAATAAACACAGCCTTGGTTGATAATTTCAAATCCCTTTCAGATTGCAAACTTTTGAATGTAAATATGTGTGTATATACTGTACTTACTTGCGCTGTTCCTCTCCCTGATCAGGCATTGAGATGGCCAGACACTCATCCATGTGACCATGAAACAGTCTTAAGACATGACCTCCAGTTAAGTACCCTGGAAAGGGTAAATACAAAGATTATTTATGGCTTAAATTACCTTTAGATATAATATAATATTTGATTTGATTTTGAGTTCTCTGTATTTTGCTGAACACTTACCCTCTGCCAGCTCACATCCTGAGCAGACTGGATTCATGTTCCATAAGGTCTGCATAAAGGAGGCGTCTACCATCAGATCTCCGCTGGCGTATGACAGATGCTGCGAAAGATATCACAGACATCAGACATCGAGAATCACGATTGATATTTCTATTACACCACTACGGCTTAACAAAGTCTTACCAGGTATCTCTCTGATGACACGCTAACCAGGATCAGGTCGTCTCCTACTCGGACCTTCTCACCCTCTGACCTCTGTTTGGATGCAGGATGAATGGTCCACCAACATGCTTCCCCTGAACATACAGAGACACATCAAAACAAATCTAACATACAGAACATGTTACAAACGCTGCTATAACACAAACAACTGCTTACAAATATTACTGTCACAAGTGTAACAATATATAATAGGGATGGGCAAAGATTAATCGTGATTAATCGCATCCAAAATAAAAGTTTGTGTTTACATAATATATGTGTGTGTAGTGTGTATAATTAATTTGTATATATAAATACCCACACGTGCATGTATATATTTAAGAAAAATGTGTTATTAATATATCAAATATTTATATATTATATTAATTGTGAATAAATATATATAAAATATTTACATGCACATATTTCTTAAATATATACATGCATGTGTGGGTATTTATATATACATATTAATTATACACAATACACACACATATATTATGTAAACACAAACTTTTATTTTGGATGCGATTAATCACGATTAATCGTTGCCGATCCCTAATATCGAGTCAAAGTCACTGTTTTATTATAAATTACTAAATATTTATCCTTGTATTTATTATTACTAATTATATTTTTAGTAGTAGTAGTAGTAGTAGTAGCAATTGACCTATGGATAAGCCACGCCCTCAAACGCGATGCGCCAATCACAGTGCTAATCACAGCTAACCCAATACACTCGGACATTCTCTGCTTCCACGTCCATTGAAATGCATTGCAGTTAGTCAGTTTTCATTTGTCATTTTACGTTTAAAATGGTCAAACGGTGTGCATGGGGTAGATGCAACTACGAAACTAGGTTCCAGAGTGGCTGGGCGACGGTGTGTGTTTTTTTACCCTTTCCCAAACCACATCTCAACCGAGATAAGTGTCTGCTCTGGATTAAGTTATGCGGTAGACCACAACACCAACTAAACGTGGATAAATAAAACAAGGATGTCTACATCTGTTCTAAGTTAAGTCAACAACGTATTTGAACGTTATCTTTAAAATCTCTAACGTAACGTTAGGCTAACGTTAGAAAACGTTAGCTTCTAGCTGCGTTGTACATCATGTCACTTAGCTTCATTAACGTATCTGTAAATAACCGAGATAACAAATGTTAACAATGTTGTGCTGAATGATTCATGTAAATACTGTAGCACCAAACGGTGATGGCGACGATATGCGGTTTATCACGTTTATACTGTGACCTGTACATTTCATCGATCTTCTCAACAATAAAATTATTAATATAACCCTCCAATGCATAGTTAAGGCCCTTTAGGTGACTTCGAGATGATATATAATCTTTCTGTCTCCAAAAATCACCAATTGCCTCCTGTGAAATAGCCATAGCGCCTGTCCCCGAATGTTGACCGTGTGTCCGAGTGAGTGGAGGGGGCGTGGCTTAGCCATAGGTCAATTGTTCAGCTCAGGAAAAAGAAATGCAACAATAAATGTATTTTATTTTTTAAATACAGTAAAAAGGAAAAGATTCAAATCTGTCACCAACAGCCCTTATAAGTCAACTTAAGAACAACCCATTGCTCATTTCAAGAGTCGAGTCCATCATGTGTACCTGTAGAGTCCTCCTGCAGGCCCACATCAAAGGCCAGCTTGTCTGTGAGTGAACGGGACGTCGTCAGGCAGCTGAGATACTGCAATTTAGGAATACACAATGAGCGTCATCACATTCAACATCACAAATGGTGAAAAAGAGCTGATGCGTAGCTCACCATGCTGGAGTGGTAGTGTCTCAGGAGGATGGCATGCCCATACAGCAGCGTCCGGTGTCCCCCTCCCTGAGACGACTGATTGAGGAACAGAAGAGAACATGAAGTTAACACAACTTCTTTGTACTCATAAACAGTGCTGTGAGGATCAGACCCTGTGTTGGATGGTATATGGCAACGTTTTACAGTACATAGGAAACTGAAGAGCTCCACCTTTTTCACATGGAGACAACAGAGAGACAAAAAAGTAGAGGAACATTGAAAACAAAATAGTGTTATGAAGATACCAATGATTTCTTCACATCCGTTCACAATCACAGGAAGAGGGTTACGGTACCATGGGGAGAGCATACATAAGTACAGAAACAACCAATGAAGAGAAGAGTCAAAGGTCACACCAAACCAGGTGGATTCACATTCAGTCGCCATGAGGACAACAAACACGTACCTTTTCTCAACATCCAGTAAGGTTTAAAAGCAAGAGAACACGATTATTGTTGCTATTAGTGAGTTTTGTTTACCATCTCATAGTATTTATGAGAATGAATACATAAGCAAGAGAGAGAGAGAGAGAGAGAGAATAGAGAGAGAGAGACAGACAGAGAGAGAGAGCACACCAAAAAAGAAAAATCTAACCAAACTTACACCGTGTCCTAACTACACGCGATGCGACGCCGCGGCACGCGAGTTTTTGTCCTAACCAGACGCGACGCGGCGACACGCGAAGTTTCTAATTTAGAAACGGTTCCTATTTTTGCGACGTCGCGCCTGACAGAATGAAGAAATTACACTGGTTATGAGTACACATTATTTATTCGAGTTTAAAATAGGTCACTGTGCCACAAGCGATAATGGATTTACCTCAGATTTTGAAATCATATAATATAGCGTTCAAAATGAATTCTATGCAAACATACAACTGCACTTCATAACAAAATTAGGCAATGAGTATATTTTGTTAATGTTTCGATTTTTAATCATGTTATTTCTTGATTTGATTATGTCCTTACCCATTTCCAATGCAAGTGCGGGCCAGTGCGCTTTCACAGAGAAACTCCACTGTTCGCGTCGCGTCTAGTGTGGACAGACCCACTTGATGTCGCTGGAACTTTATCGCGTCGCGCGTAGTTAGGACACGGTGTTAATGTATAACATAAGGTTGGTAACCTCGGTAATCTCTTTGTCATGAAAGGTCCAACTTTATTATAACTCTTTTGTGTCCCTTTTGAAGCTTAAAGGGATAAAATTCTGTCATTAAATACTCGCATGTCGTTCCAAACCTGTAAGACTTTTGTTCATCTTCAGAACACAAATGAAGATCTTTTGATGAAATCTGAGAGCTTTCTGTCCCTCCATTGACAGCTACGCAACTACCACTTTGATGCTTCAGAAAGATCATGAAGAGATCGTAAAACTACTACAAATGAATTGAGCGGTTTAGTCCACATTTTCTAGACTCGATCACTTTATATGATGAACAGATTGAATTTAGGCTTTTATTCACATATAAACATTCATCAACTCACACATAGTCTGTGGTAAACAGAAGCTCAATCAAGTTCACTTGACGTGTGAGAACCAATGAGGTTCATTCTTGTGTTACGCAGCATGTCAGCTTCAGCCAATGAGGTTCATTCTTGTGTTACGCAGCATGTTTGAGCTTCAGCTTCAGCCAATGAGGTTCATTCTCGTGTTACGCAGCATGTTTGAGCTTCAGCTTCAGCCAATGAGGTTTGTTTGTGTGTTACGCAGCATGTTTGAGCTTCAGCTTCAGCCAATGAGGTTCATTCTTGTGTTACGCAGCATGTTTGAACTTCAGCTTCAGCCAATGAGGTTCGTTTGTGTGTTACGCAGCATGTTTGAGCTTCAAATTCAGCCAATGAGGTTCATTCTCGTGTTACGCAGCATGTTTGAGCTTCAGCTTCAGCCAATGAGGTTTGTGTATTACGTAGTAATTTTGGACTAAACCGCTCAATTCAAAGTTTTACGATTTTGGGTAAACTTACCCTCCAGTTACCATAATTTCACAGAAAAGAGCGACCAGTTAATTTTTCAGCATCTGTCTGTCTATTTATTTTATATCTAATCAAATGATTTAAACTTTGTGAGTGGTATTTTAAATCTGCAGTCTTTCATTTACTCCAGAACTGGGTGTTAGTGCTGTGGGCTGTAGACTAAAGATCATATCCTTAACCAGGATTTAGTGGCTCATCTTACGCTGGAATGCTCTCTCTCTATTTCTTGCTCTCTTTCTTACAAATGTACACACGTATACACACACACTAGGTGTCCTTTGAAATGCCATTTGAAGAGCAAAATGGGATTCCAACTCCAACCAAACCAGACCAGACAAAGTGAGGAACAGGTGACAGCGGTCAAGTAAAGGTTTAGGAGTGAAGAGGAGCTACAGCATTATTTCATCCACTCCGGACACTGAGTAGGAGACTTAGGTACAGAGGAGAGAAAGAGTGCTGAGGTTTGAGGGAATAAAAATATGATGAGACATACCCATTTATCCAAATCGACTGCCTATAGTTGGCAGGAAGGGTCAGAAGAGAGACAAAAAGTACAGGAAAAATTAAGTTACACTAACAAATCTGCCCTCGAATGCAAGAAATAACTGTTTTAATGACCTCATGCACCCAAAATATAAAAAAAAAACAGATGGATTAAAAATTAAGAGCAGCAAAATACAACTCTTATTGGCTGGTTCAGATAAAACGAAAGAAAGAGTAATGATGAAACGGGTTGGCATGAAGACAAGCAGAACATTTGGGGGCACACCTTAAATGGACCTGAAACACAATTATTCACATTTAAAGCTTTTAAGTGCTGAAAAAAGTTGAAAGACCCTGAAAAGTTCTGGAATTTCACTCTCAAAAGGTCTTCCGAACCCTGAAATGAATATATCTATTTCTGCCACAATACCATGGTTACAGTCACATTGTTATTAATATGTTAATTAAGAAGAGGATGGGATTTTCTTTTTCCTGAAAATTTTAGCTTTGTTATCAGGTTCTACTAAAACTGACTTCACTCACACAGGCTATAACTATTTCCTAACAATTTTTGGATCATTTTTGTGCTTTTTGGGAGATTTAAAAAAAAAAGGCCTAGCGTGATTTAAAGTTTGTTTTAAAGTGCTTTTATCTTGTACAAAATGGCAAAATGTCACACTTGGTGTTACCGGTCAAAAATGACCAGCCTACAAAAGAATAGCTTATAAATCTCTCGTTATGCTATATTAACACCAAATATTGGATTGTTTTTTGTTGAAATCTTCAGGACTCCTTTGACTGTCTCTGTCTTTCTTATCACTACTTTACTACATCTTTAAATTTCAAAACTGCATTTTAAGTGTGCATTTTCTTTTGTTATTCATGTTGTAATTTTATTAATATTTCAACAGCCCTTTTTTTCAATTATCCCTGTATTTTTTTATCATTCCTTCTCTTTTAGGCCCTCTCTGCTCTCCACCTCTCCATCCTTCTCTCTCTCTCTCTCTCTCTCTCTCTCTCTCACTCCTTTTTACAGACTCTCACCCCGTTAATCTCCACGGTGTTGGCCAGCATCTCCTGCAGGGCTCGTACCGACAGCGACTGCTCAAGGACAAAGGCACAGATTGCCAGATCCGGCGGCACATTCTGCAGACGGAGACGAAGAAACACAAAAGTTTAGCATTTTAAATGCATTTTAATGTATTCATATTTTCATTTTATTTATACATATATATTTAAAATGTATATATAGTATTGCCTAATCTGTTTGGTATACTGTATATTTCTAATAAGGAATACTAAAATAAAATACATATTTAATTTATATATGATTTAAGATTAAATAATATTAATTTAATACATTTAATATAAAAATATTGAGTATTATTTGCCTGACAAAAATAACTGTAGTGACCTATATATTTGTAGTGTATATTTGTAATAGGAATATTTGTAATATGGAATTTGTCTTATTTATAATAATCAATTATATATGTGTATATATATATATAAAATTTAAAATTAACATTAATTTTATACATTTAATATAAAAAGTATTGAGTATAATTTGCCATAAAAAAATAACTATTGTGATCTAGCCAAAGTAATCTATTTTGTAATGAATTAATAAATCCTTTTTATTGAAATGAGGTATATTAAAATATTAATAAATTAAAATGCATATAAAATGTAATATTTAATTAAAAAAAATCTGTTTGTTATATTTGTATATTTGTAATAAGGAATATTTGTAATATGGAATTTGTCTTATTTATAATAATCAATTATATATGTGTATATATATATATATATATATATATATATATATATATATATATATATATATATATATAAAAAAAAAATTTAAAATTAACATTAATTTTATACATTTAATATAAAAAGTATTGAGTATAATTTGCCATAAAAAAATAACTATTGTGACCTAACCAAAGTAATCTATTTTGTAATGAATTAATAAAGCTTTATTATTGTAATGAGGAATATGAAATAATTAAAAAATAAAATATAAAAAATTAAATACATTTTTAATTTTTATTAATATATTAAAAAAAATAATTTAAAAAAATTAAGAGTTAAAATATATATATAGAGTGAGCATACAGTAATTATAAGTAACCATTATTCTAAGTTATTTAGTATATTTCATATATATATAGTGCTATTTCATATATATAGTGCCATTCCTGAATATCAACACCTGACAGCTTTCAGCCGACCGTACCTGGGCATTTGACGTGGTCTCTAGAAAGCACAGACGGTTCCCGAAACCTTCACAGGAAAGGCATAGTTTGATCTGCTCCTTCAGGACAGTCGCGGTGCACTGGAGCACAACTTGATCTTCCTGTGAGTCACAGCGGGTCGTGAGAAAGGAAGAAAAAAACACAAGGAGTTAGTGAGAGGATGATGAACAGAGCCAGGTGGCAATGCTGACAATCGCTCGTGACAACAGAGAGTGCAATCAATGCCTATTCAGAGTTAGACGTGCAAATGTGCTGAATGATAACACACTGATTAGTGAGACACAAACACACACACACACACACACACACAAGGGCATGTAAATACAGTAATAAACACAGCCGCTTTCAAACACTCTCCACCTGTCACGTACAGTAACATTCGCAGCTGTTCTCTTCACTGACTCATGATAGAGCTCACGCTCACTTCTCTTCTCTCTCTAACCTGCTTTTCTCCATCATTTATTCTCTTCTCTCTCTCTTTCATATTTCACGGTGTCTTCTTACCCAGTAACAGCACTTTTGTCAACACTCAAATGATCTTCTTCCTTCCTATACAATATATTTTAAGAGTCTTTGTGATTTTTGGTTGGCACATTCTGTCCCACAATCCCCTGCACGGAGGAAACGGGGTCAGTCTATCCTCTGTCAAGTGTAGGGCACAGATGCTTTAAAAAGCTCCAGGTGTAGATGCATAGCCACCAAATCACACAGGCAGAACGAAGATCCAGTATAAGGCTGGTGTTAAAGTTACAGTACATGGTCAATTAAACAGAATTTCTCTTTAAAGCTCATATGATGTTAAAAAGGTCATACTGATGACTTTCATAGGAGGTTAAAGGTCACATTTTGGACCATAAGGTAATCGTGATGGGGCAGGATGCCCAGCTATAATAATGTCTCGAGTTTGTTGTTGGAAGGAGGAAGTGTGTGTGTGTAACAGAGAGAGAAATTAAAGAAATTAAATGCTTTGTTTATAAAGAGAAGGATATTTTAAGCTCGGAAATGGTTTTAATGGTACACATACCTCTTATATGTCAACAGATCAAAGTCAATTTGATTTCTCATGTCATGACCTATAGACCACTATCAATATAACAACTTTAGTAATATACAGTATTGAGCATCCTCATAAGTAAGATGCTGCTTTTGAGAAAGAATCATACTCAAATCTTTTATGAATGAACAAGAACCATTAATAACGTCTGTACTAAAGTATTCTGAGGCTTTGCTGTCTGATTCGCTGGCCTCATGGTAAGCTGCTGTGCTGCTGAGCCTCATGATCTTAGCTCATCCCTGTATAAATAGGCCAGGATCTGACAGATGCAGAACACTTTACACCACACGGCCACAACAATCAGCGCTAATGTGTTGCTTAAATGCTTCAGAGCTCATGCAGATTACAGTGAACATTGTATAAAGAGTGTGTAGGCGGATGAACTTGGATGAACACTGAACCAAAAACCTGGGACTTATCAACATGTCAGACTTATTTCTGCCTCTTCAGACAGGTGTACAATTACAACCAAACCATACTTAGGTCTCGAGTCACTGCAAGACAACCTTAACTAGTCGTAGGATTTATTTTAAATAAGTGAGCAGCATACACTGTAACTATGTGACAATAAACATCTTCACAGTGGGCGTCACTCAATAATAATTTAGCATTCCTGCCAGCATTTCACACACATAATCGTGTTTATACTATAAAGATATAACTATACTAGCATCCACACCAACTGATGACTGCATTCTGTTTATTCACATAAAGAAAAAACTATCCCATTCACAAAAACATTTTAAAAACAAGGAACAATTTTATCTACAGTATGCAAATGCAGGCCACATAAAAATAATGAATACATTTGTACACTCACATAGTTATTCCATTTCTAATAATACATTAAAAAAATATTAAAATAACAATTAATATTATATTTCCATCTAGAATTTCAAATATCGATAGCAAAAATAATATACTACTATTAATAATAAAATACTTTCACAACAACAAACACTTTGATACTTGAATTAGATGGCTGTTCACCTATTTTATGCACATTTTGGGATATTGTATAAAAAATGCTTGATGGAACTCAATCGCTCAATTGAGGTGGATAAATATTCTATCCAGTAAGAAGACATGCACATTTAGCGAATAAATCCCTCGATGCACAACAAAACACTCACATGCCTTTGCTTCCTACAGAGGATGTGATTGGATGATTCACCAGCGGACCAATCATGTTGGTTTGATCATTCAGAAATGCCTGAGAAATAATTGAATTTCCTTCCAGAAGCGCCTCACGATTGCGTTCCTAAACTAGCATCTCAACACAAAAGAACATGACGTTTATTGTGTTTTATTTAGTCTGACGCTCTGAGACTTCTGAGCAACTTCCATTTTTAAAGGAGTAGTTCACTTTTTTTTTTTTTAAAAAACTGTTGCTGATAATTTACTCACCGCCATGTCATCCATGAATGTCCTTGTCTTTCTTTCTTCAGTCGACAAGAAATTAAAGTTTTTGATGAAAAAACTTTAAAACATATTTTTGTGCTCCATATTTTTCTCCATATAGTTAATGCACTTTACTGCGCACCAAACGGTTCAAGGTCCAAATGAGAGTTTCAGTGCAAACTGCAAACTGTTCAAAGGACTTTAAACGATTTCAGACGATGAATAAGGGTCTTATCAAGCGAAACGATCGCTCATTAAAAAAAAGTTTAATTTTTATAAGCTCAAATGTTCGCCTTGCTCTGTTCTGTGATGCGCGTTCGTGACTCCCCTGCAAACATGCCCCTGCGGGGCCGACGCTGGCTTTTTGTGGGCACAGTGGGCTAGGGCCAGCCCACGCCAAACCTAAACAGGCCCAGTGCGGGTTGCCCAGACGAGGCCCACAGCTTTGGGCTCACTGCGGGCTATCAGTGAGCAGCCCACACTAGCGGGCTGCCCACATTAAGCCCATGATGGCCCACTGTGGGCCATCCCATTCGGGCCCATGAGCAGGTTTTGCACCTTTGGGCCCATGCGGGTTTAGTTTATGTAGCCCACATTTAGATTTGCCCACATGCCCACAATGTCGTCAGTACGTCCTCTAATCATAATAACTTGGTAATTTTAATTCTCTTAAAAATTAAAAAAAAAAAATAATAAAATATATATATATATATATTAAGAGAATAAGAAAGCACTAATATATATATATATATATATATATATAAGGAGAATAAGAAAGCACTAATAACTTGGTAATTTTAATTCTCTTAAAAATTTTTTTTAAACAATTTAAATATATATATATATATATATATATATATATATATATATATATATATATATATATATATATATAAGAGAATAAGAAAGCACTCTTTATATAAAGATGGTAATGAAATTACCTGTGGCCTGTTGCAGTTTCATTCCACACTTTATGTTACATATTTATATTACACGTTGCTCTTTATATTACATGTAGGCCTTTATATAATACAGATGTCATGAAATTGCTTTACAATAAAAGTAAAAGCAAAATGGTATTAAAAAGCATAATTGTCAACTGAATGGGTCATAGAACTACACAATGAGTTTAAATTCATTATATAAAATTAATGATATTTTAAATTGTTAAATGTTATAATTCTAGATGTTTATTTAAATGCTGCGTGCCTTTTGACGTGTTCTATGGTTTCAATATGGGCGTACGTGCGCGAGTCGCATTCAAATCTGATTCAAAGACAGGAGCGCGCGCGAGCAGATGGAAACCATGGAAACGAGGAAACCCATCAACTGACAAACAGCAAACTAGCGTCTCTCACTGTTGTTTTCTCTGCTTTCAGGTAAGTCTAGTTACCAAAATCACACAAATAATACATACAAACCTTCCTGATATATGTCTTACGTGTAATTGATACACTTCTGTTGAATATTTACTTTATAGAAATAGTTTTGTGTCCTCGATAAAGTCCGTTAGCATCTGACTGAACCGTTTTCAGAAGAGCTAACGTTAACGTTAAGTTGTTTACGTTACAATTGAGCTCTTGTTTTACATAAGTGTGGGTTTTTAACCACATTTTTGTGTTGATAACAGTTTTTGATAGTTTGTTTTGCTGGTAATTTGTCAATGGGTGATTGGAAGTTAGCTAAGTTAATTTATTTAACCTTGAAAGAATTCATTGTAACGTACTTAATGACGTCATTTACAAATATTGGTAATAAGTGATTTCAGAAGGAACAAGAAAAAAACACAACAAAGGGGAATTATTGTTTAATCATGATAATTATTTCATATGCATTATTGCACAATATATTACCTTAAGATTTTTTATGTATATTCTTTAGCTATGCTCTAGCTTGCTTCCTTGTATTAAACCCTTTGTTCTATTGTAAATTCAATGTAATATTGTTGGCTCTGTGACACATTGCATGTTATTTTCTTGAAGATCATCATAGATGTCCTGCTGCACCCCCTGGGGTCCAAGACAATCTCCACGGCTATGACCTCGACTATAGTAAGCAAAACTCTTACTATACATACATACTGTTTAATTGTTGTGGGTCTGTAGGATTTATGATTTTGAATGAAGTCTCTCACTTTAAATTCATTAACTACAGTTTTTTTCAGTGACATTGTACTTGAGAAGCTAAATAATAGGTGGCAAATATAATGTTATAATAGTCATAGTTATAATAATTCAGGATAATAGTCATGGGTATATATATATATATATATATATATATTATTTTTTTATTTTTATTTTTTTATGTATGTTTGACTGATAAATACTGAAATTCTTTTTACTTTCAAATGCTGAATTCAGGGGGTTATGGCTGTGCTCTTGTTACCAGATGAGATATCATTTGATCCTGTGATTCTTCAGGACAAGATCTTGATGCCATCCACACCCAGTACATGACGAAGGTGAGTTTCACAATAGCTATATCACCATCACAAACCAAGAGGCCAAACACAACAGGCCTTCATCCATATGAACTCACCCATATGTAGGAATAGGTTCCGAAACCCGGTATTAAACATTAAACGGGCCCTGGGGCCAAATTAAGGAAGACTGCAGTATCGATAAGCTCAGATGTTATCAGTTCTGCTGACGGTACTGAAGAAATTACACACACACTATTTATTATAGACATTATCTTGTGTCATTGTCATGTGTTTTTCAGGCTGGTTTGTCATTTTGTAAGAGTAGAGAGAGGCTGTACCTCAGTGAAGACTTATTTTACATTAGATAATTCAATTTCCGTACGTGATAAGTTAGATTTTCCGAAAAAACTTCATGCACTGCTTATTTCAATTGTATTTTTCTTCTATTGAATTTATCAATACTTGTAATTTGTTATAATTTTCAATGCAGATTCACTCAATAATCTCTTGAAATTTGTTTTTATATCGCAATATATATAGCAGCAGATAAACAAAATGTTTTATTTAAGGTTTTTAGTATTGTGCAGCTCTAATATTGAGCATTTAACCTGATTGAACCTGGAATTGTTATAATAACCTGGAATAATTTGTGATACCAGATGTATGATTATGTATGATAGATTTTGAACTGTATTTTTTTTTTTTTTTTTTTTTGCAGGTTTTCTGGGATCCACAGTGGAAGGCATCAAGGCGTGAGATGTTGGCTGGACAGATGTACCTGTACACCACACCGACCTCTGCTTTTACATGGATGGCGGATTACTATCATGTTCTGTAAAGGTTTCATTATAGCAAAGCAGAGCATCTGTGACAGTGGAATCTGTAGGTGTAACGTAGTCAGTTAAAAGTAGTCAGGTGTAAAGTAGTCACAGAGAGAACGTTTTTTTTTTTTTTTAAGTTTCAAACTTTTTTCTCTTTCACAAAAAACACTGCAGTTACAGCTTTTCAAATTCTTCATTGGAGGTGTACAAATAATTTTCTTTTTTTCAAATCACAAAAAGGGCTGTGCAAAAATTAATTGCAATTAATCGCATCCAAAATAAAAGTCTGTGTTTACATAATATATTTGTGTGTGCTGTATATAATTATTTTGTATATATAAATACCTATGCATGCATGTATATATTTAAGAATTATTTGCACTTAAATTTTGTGTATATATATATATATATATATATATATATGAATACATAATCTATATTATATAAATATAAATATTTTATATATGAATAACACATTTTCTTAAATATATACATGCATGTGTGTGTATTTATATATACAATATAGGGCTGTGTAACGATTAATTGCATCAAAAATAAAAGTTTGTGTTTACATGATATATGTCTGTATAATTATTTTGTATATATAAATACACACATATGCATGTATATATTTAAGAAAAATGTGTTATTGATATATCAAAGATTTGTATTTATGTATAATATTAATTTTGTATAAACATATATACAGTACAAACATGCAAATATTTCTTAAATATATACATGCATGTGTGTGTATTTATATATACAAAATAATTATACACACTACACAAACGTATATAATTT
Organism: Pimephales promelas; assembly: GCF_016745375.1. The sequence continues at coordinate 2,878,518 of NW_024121288.1, forward strand.
ATGTGAACACAAACTTTTATTTTGGATGTGATTAATCGCGATTAATCGTTTCACAGCCCTAATACAAAATAATTATATACAGCACACAAATATATTATGTAAACACAGACTTTTATTTTGAATGCAATTAATCGCAATTAACTTTTGCACAGCCCTGTAAGAAATGTATGCTGACATTTAAGGCACGGCCACACGGGGTTTGAGCATATGTGACTGTGAATGAAAAGTGAAGTGTGACCACATGAGAATAGCCAAACAGTATAGATGATTCACAAAATTATACACCAAGAAATGTGCATAATTGGCCAAAATGTTACTGTTTATCAACAAAAATATGACCCTATGAGTTTGGTAATTTTTAGAATAGGATTTGTGCACCTGCAATGAAGAATTTAACTGATGTTTTGTGTAACTGATGTGTTGTGTTTGTGAGAGAGAGAAAGCAAAGAAAAAGAGGTTTGCAACTCATAAAACATTTTCTCGAAGACTAAAAATCTACAAATTGCACTGTTATAGGGACTCTGTTTAGCTTCAATATTACTAGATATAATACAGTGTCAATCTTATTAACTACTATTTATTTTGTATAAAATCATATACAGTATACAGGTAAAAAATTTGGAAACATTTTGGAAGAAGTCTATTCTGCTTATCAAGCTTGCATTTATTTGCATTTATTTAAAAAAAAAACTTTTTAATATTGTGAAATTTTATCATAATGTAAAACAGCTGTTTTCTATGTTTCTGTTTTTTATGTGAATATATAATAGTGTAATTATATTATATATAATAACCTGAATTTAATGTTTTATGTTTTGTAATTAATAAATACATTGATTTGAAATCCCTTTGACTTCTGTACATTTGTGAAAATACAGAAATTAGTTATGTGGTGACTGCATTCAGATGTATAGAATAATTGTTTTTCCCAAAGACTTATAGTTATATTAGCCAAAAAGTATTTATAGTGAAACAGATTAATTGTGAACTATATTTATTGTTGTAGATGCCCTGTGTGTGCGGTGCGGGCCCTGTGTGGGCTTAGTGAGGGATTCCTTGGGGCTAAGTGAGGGCTGCCCATGCAGGGCCAACGTTTTGTGGGCCCAGTGTGCGGGCCCTGTGTGGGTTTAGTGAGGGCTGCCCATGCAGGCCCAACGTTTTGCCAATGAGCAAATTCTCATGGGCCCTGCGCTAGCAGCCTGCAGGGGGCCCTTAGGCTAGCCCTAAGTGGGCCCGGACAGGGCCAGTGCAGGCTTGTTTGCAGGGTCTCCTGTTCGAACTCGTTCATCAAAATGAACAAATCTTTTCTCGAGTCAATTCGTTCCATGAATATGACTCAAAAAAAGATTCGTTCATTTTGATGAACGAGTTCGAACAGGAGAGTCACGAACGCGCATCACAGAACAGAGCAAGGCGACCATTTGAGCTTATAAAACTTAAACTTTCATTTATTTTTGAAATGAGCGATCGTTTCGCTTGATAAGACCCCTATTCATCGTCTGGTGTCGTTTAAATCTGCACTTTATTGCTTTTCGACAGAAGAAAGAAAGAAATGGACATCTTGGGGGATATGGGGTTGAGTAAATAGTAAATTATCAGCAAAAGTTTTTTTTTTAAAGTGAAATACTCCTTTAATACGGATATTTTGCACCAGTTATCCCAGGAAGTGTTAAATTTGTCCTCTTGAACACGAGATTGAAACGCTGATTTATTTGCAAATGTTTTATGGATGGAAACATAGCTTATGTTACTGTATCCCTATTCAAATAAATAAATAAATATTGAGTGCAGTGGTCCCACCAGTTGAGTTTAACAGACTTTGAGCTGATGCTTTTAGAGCTGAAGAGCCCAAACTGCGTTTACAGACATGCTGTGGCACCTGCGGGTGTCAAAGAGAACGAGCGGCACAGGTGCGTGATCACCGCTGATGTCACAAAGGTCTCAGTGGGGTCAGGAGAAGCTGGGGAGGTTACTGATGAGAACAAAGTTGTGCAAGACCACGGTAGCCAAATGATTCGAAGCGGTTGCTTATTGATGCGTTTACCCATTATACCAGTGTATATCGTCTCCCTTCAGGAGAACTGCACTCAACATTGACATTCTCATTAAAATGATATGTTGTGTTCGATATTCAGCAATAGGAACAGAAAAAAGACAGTCAGGATTTGACAGAACATCCAAGATTGCTGCAGCACAAAATGACTGAAATTGGAGTTTGCAATCAAAACTTTCCAATAATTATAAAATCATGTAATTACTTCCTGACAGTGGAGTTCAATCACCTATAAATATTTGAATGCATTATAAGTAATAGGCTATATACATTTAATTTATATTACTGGCCAAAAGTTTGGCATAATTATGATTTTATTAAGTTTAAGTTAATTTAAGTTTCTTATGCTCAAGGCTACATTTATTTTAGCCTTGTGAACGGTGTCAGTTTCCACAAAAATATTAAGTAGCAAAAAGTAATATAAAATATATCAAAAATAATAAGAAACATTCTACTTGAGCAGCAAATCAGCATATTAAAATGATTTTTGAAGGATCATGTGACTGAAAACTGGAGTAATGATGATGAAGATTCAGTTTTGAATCTATATATTATATACAGAGTATATATGAAGAGTTCAGATGCAAAAGCCTCTAAGTGCCATTTGAAATTTTCTTCTAAAATGATCATTTTTATCAAGCTTGTATATTTAAGTTCAGTAATTTCACTTAAATGGCAATGAAGATTACCTATTAATTGTCATTTAAGTGAAATTACTGAACTTAAATATACAAGATTGATAAAAATGGTCATTTTAGAAGAAAATTTCAAATGGCATTTAGAGGCTTTTGCATCTGAACTCTTCATATATATATATATATATATATATATATATATATATATATATATATATATATATACAAAACAATATATTTAATTTTTACTAATTAATATACGTTTACTATGAAATTTCATCATAGACAACCGTTAGTTCTGCTCCTCTAATATTATTGTCCGAACAATATTAAGTATGAGTACTTGTTCATTATCATCACTGGAACACTGTAACCAATCATCATCCAGGACTACAATCGTTTTTTTTATAAACAAAACAACAACAAAAAATCATTTAGATTTGTTCATGTGGCTGCAGTCACATTGACAGAGACTAGCCTTCGTTATAAAGTGACACAAGAAACAAAATGTGCTGTAACAAACCTAAAAAACCTCTTTATTTACCTGTACCAGCGACATGAGAGATGGATTAACCACACAAATCTACAACTGTTGTGTCTCAGACCGGCCACCTGAATAACCCTGAGGACGTTTAAAGTTTGCTACAGACTATTGATCGTCACCTGGAGCAGCATGGTGGCGGCCATCTTGATTTGGGTAAAAGACCAGAATGGACTTTTCTCATGCTTTTTATACCTGTGCTGTGTTGCATCATGGGAAGTGGGAGATACCAAGTATGGTGGGAAAGGAAGGGGAATTGGTTGATGTTAATGTGTACTTCCTTTAATTATTGCTGAAGTTTACTTATTAAACTTTGTACTGTTATGGTGAAGAAAATGGAGTTACTTGATCACATAATATTTCTACTTGATATTTATTACCTGTTCATGGTCTTTATTACTTCCCCATGTGAGAAATGCTCATTGCTTAAGGTTGTACCCAGGTGTGTAATTCTCACATAATGAAGACCCCGTTTACACCTGGTATTAAAATGCGATCTGTATCCAGATAAGTTATCCGGATAATAAGTACTGATTCCATTTACACCTGGCCACATAAATGTGTTTTTGCAAAACGGATATAAATCCGATCTTCACCTCCTGCGTTATATGCAGATTTAATGGATTGCACGCCACCAAAAGCAACAGATCTGAGCGGCATTTTATTGATCATCAGCTAATTTCCAAATCAGAGACATCAATAAGAGAGAGTGGCAACAGGCCTGGTAAGATAATTTCGTTTCTTTATTTGAAGATGTGTTAACTGCGTCTGTGACTTACTTTCACTTTTATTTGCGATGTTTGCACGTTGAATAGACGCTCAGCTGCTCATCTGCGGTGATGCGTGTCGCGTATCGCATCTGACTAGGCTATAACATGACATATAGCCTATATAACACGCTCTCACTCGTTTATTTTTTAGCATTTTTGGGAGGAGTAAAATATACATATGTGGTTTCAACAACCAGATTGCGTTTACACATAGACCCCGTTTACACCTGGTATTAAAATGCGATCTGTATCCAGATAAGTTATCCGGATAATAAGTACTGATTGCATTTACACCTGGCCACATAAATGTGTTTTTGCAAAACGGATATAAATCCGATCTTCACCTCCTGCGTTATATGCAGATTTATTGGATTGCACGCCACCAAAAGCAACAGATCTGAGCGGCATTTTATTGATCATCAGCTAATTTCCAAATCAGAGACATCAATAAGAGAGAGTGGCAACAGGCCTGGTAAGATAATTTCGTTTCTTTACTTGAAGATGTGTTAACTGCGTCTGTGACTTACTTTCACTTTTATTTGCGATGTTTGCACGTTGAATAGACGCTCAGCTGCTCATCTGCGGTGATGCGTGTCGCGTGTCGCATATCTGACTAGGCTATAACATGACATATCCTATATAACACGCTCTCACTCGTTTATTTTTTAGCATTTTTGGGAGGAGTAAAATATACATATGTGGTTTCAACAACCAGATTGCGTTTACACCTAGTAAAGATCCGGACACAATGCGAGCCAGACTACCTCCAGATGTGGTCAGGCAGATCCGATCACGATCCGATCACAACGCGTTTACACCTTGCATTAACATGCGTTTTTTATTATCCGGATAACTTATCTGGATACAGATCGCATTTTAATACCAGGTGTAAACGGGGTCCTATAGTAAAGATCCGGATACAATGCGAGCCAGACTACCTCCAGATGTGGTCAGGCAGATCCGATCACAACGCGTTTACACCTTGCATTAACATGCGTTTTTTATTATCCGGATAACTTATCTGGATACAGATCGCATTTTAATACCAGGTGTAAACGGGGTCGAAGTGATCAGGAGGGTGAATGGCATTTAACGGCCATGCATGTGTTATTTTGAAGAACTCTGAATGTCCCTGTGACAGGAAGGAAAGAGAAAATGCATAGCGCTCCATCAAAACACACAACAGGGTTATTATTAGAAGCGGTGTGGGGATTCCCCTTCTCCTCCAGTGTGCTGATCAAGACCTCTTCAAGCCAAATCCCGTCATTGTGACTCTAGCCTTCACTGACCGCTGACACTGACAGATGGAGGGATGGTGTGGGTGGATTAACCAGAGGCGATAGGAAGGAGAAGGAGGGGCTGCTGCATTAAAGACTTTCCCTTTTAAAAGGCCTTTGTCTGTCCTGACTAACTGGACCATAAAGGCACATCACTCTTTACACGCGGGACCCCCTGCAACGGTTTCCCAATACAAAATGTCACTTCCTCTCTTGGTGGGTGTCATGCGGGCACTGTGGTATTTATAGGGGTGACTGTTATTGTTTTCCTGTCTGAAGTTGCTCATTACATATAGAGTCCCACAATGATCATAGAGATGTACTGTACATCTCATAGGCATTTTAAAGGGGTCATGAACTGGTTTTTAATTTCTTTATATTGTTGTCTGAGGTCAACTTATGACGTTCGCTTGGTTTCTACATTCAAAAACATCAAAATGAATAAGTAATAGGGTATTTTCTACACTAGTTTTGAGCCTAGCTCAATGCTCTGTTTTTAAGAGCGTCTCGCACTTAAGACTTGGAAGTAAACGCCCACTGCTGTGATTGGATAACAGATTTGCATATTATAATGAGTTTCAACTCACTCGTCGGTGCACGTGGGGGAAATTGTTTTGAAAACTTCTAATGTTTTAAAATGTAAACCGGAATAATTCGCCCATACACGTTCGACCTAGAGTCCGATCCCGAATCACAGGACAATGAACAAATAACACCTCAATACAACACCTCAAAAACAACGGATACTTCAGCGTGGTAAGATAGTGTTAATTGTTTATGCTACTTTTAATGTATCTTATTGCTCAGTAGCTTGTCATCACGAGGTAGGCATCTATGTTATTTAGCTATGCTTGTAATGCGCAAATTGGTGGGCGGGGCTAACGGCCGTGTTGAAGTAGGCGTTGATCTTCTTCTGCGGGGGTGGTGTTTTATCCTCTTTGACGTCATAGTTCCCCACTTTGAAAAACGAGTCGTTTGCTGAGCCTGGTGTCAATAAAAGCTTTTATTTAAACTTATAGGATATTCTTAGAATATGATGACCTCAAGGAAAATTTGATTTCTCAGTTCATCACCCCTTTAAACCCCTGTTCATCACTCACACTAACAAAACAATTCATTTTCATAGAAAATGTCACGGCATTGAGAAGCCAATGGCTGTAAAAACCACCAGGCCATACGAAATGGGATAACCTTTCAGAGGCGAGAATGTGCTTGATACGTGTTTTTACGTATAACTCAATATGCAATATCCATATATGCAGAATTATCACTCTAATAATAAACTAAATGCTGTGAAAATCATCTGCTAATTTCTGTTGCAGATATAGATATTCATACACACTAGATTGCAGATGCTAACTCGCTCTCATGGTTCGTCTATGGCGGACGGCTTATATATAGCAGTCCATAGACAAGACACTAATGAGGCATCTATATATAGATGGCAAGGATGGTGTAGTTTTTTAGGCCAAATTCAATGGGTTTTTAAATCACGCTCTAACTCGAACCACAAGTCGAACCACAAATGACGTTCATACAGTTCAGAAGTTCGCTGAACTTCATACAGCTCACTTGGCACGTTGTTCGTGGTTCGACTAGTCGAGACTGTTTTCCAAAGATGGCGCCGCCTGTATACGCGAAGTGAACTATCTTTATAAAGTATCTTCTTATTAAACGGTCTGTACACTTACAAAGTTCCCAATGCTTCGTTTTGCATGTACGGAGCCTCATTATGTTACTGTGTTAGTGTGGGGCTATTTTGAGCCTTGTTAGTGGTATAAACTAGCCATTTCTTTTTACTTAGTAAATGCCCCCATTACTAGCGTTATACACTAAAGTTTTTAGAGATAAAACTATTTACATTCGATTATCATGAAAAGAAAAACCTCAGAGAACGGTTGACTAGGTACCGATGTGTTATTAGACCAAAGGTTCATTTTGCTCCGAAGTTCTCACTTGAAACATTACTGCAGTCCTCTTGGCCCTAAACATGTTTTGCTGATACCTTCCAATTTCATCCATCTTTACACTTCTCCTGCTCCTCTCTCTCTCTCTCTCTCTCTCTCTCTCTCTCTCTGCCCAGGGCCTTCCCCCACTCCTCAGCATTGCTATTTTAGGCGAGTGCACCTGTCATTCTCACATTCCCCTCCACTGCTGACTGGCAGATAGTTCAGAGGCTCTTTCAGGGCAGAGGAGGGTCTCTGATCCCACAGCCACAGAAAACCAAGCATTAACTACAACATACTATTACAACAACAACTACTGCACTTCAACTGCTGAGACCTGTCACACACACCGCTACGGAAAGCATTATGAAATAAGACTGTTATTCAAGAAGGGTGTATTCAACTGATTAAAAGTGACAGTAAAGATAAATCTTTTTTAAATAAATGCTGTTCTTTTTAACTTTCTATACATCAAAGAATCGGTTTCCAGACATATTTGAACTGTTTTCAACATAAAAAAACCCCCGCATGTTTTGTGACACTGAAACTAGAGTAATGATCCTTATAATTCAGCTGTGCATCACAGGAAAAATGTACTTTTTTAATATATAGAGTTTTTCTGGTAACACTTTACTTGAAGGCGTGTGCATAAGACTAACATGACACCTTCATATTCATGACATGAAGTGTTATGCATGTTTGTGACAACTGTCATTAAGTGCCATTTGCTCAGTTATGCCATTTTTAATGCAAATATGACATCGTTTGAACACTCCTTCAAGTAAAGTGTTAACGCATTTCTTTTAAATGTAATATTATAATGTACAATATTGCTGTATTTTTGTATTGTTAAAAACATTTTTTAAAACATTACTGACCCAAAACTGTACTGTTTATACAAATGTTATTCACATTATTTTTTATGAATTCCAAAATGTACGATTTAATCATTTCAATTTATATGCACCAATTGCTGACGTGAAATTTACAAGTTTACATCAAATGAATCAAACCTACCAACTTTAAACTTTGCTACTGAAGCTTTTTATTGTAATATGTTGAGTTTCACTCATGTTAATTACGTTTTTAGCACTCAAAAAATGATGCAGCCATTTAGGTGTAAACTAAAATCATTGCAATATTCACTTTATTTGAATATATTTGCTCAGCGAGTGAAACGCATACTACATACTACACATTTGTAGTGTAACATCTGATAAAACTTCTTTGATATTAAAACACTGACTAATGGCACAGTGATGGAAAATAAAATATGACAAACTTTGGTTGATAAAACAAACAAATTGTGTTCTCAAGGCCTAATATAACTACTATCTCTCTGTCCCAGGGGTCTATATGAGAGGCTCTCATCACTGAGGCAGTTTCATCAACTGTTGAAAACATCTAGAGCCCTTAAACATGAAAGATCCGCAGTTTTATGAGTCATAACCATGACTTTAACAGAATTTCAATAGTTTTGACTCACAGAAGCTCGATCATGTGCTTAAGGGTCATTGTTTAGAGATATATAACATAATCCTAATTAATCTTGGATCTCTGTTTATCCAACAAGAATTAGATTGCATTATTTTCCACAGAAAAGGCTCAAAAAGAGACATTCGCCCAAAAATGAAAATTCTGTCATCATTTACTGACCCTCATGTCATTCTAAACCTGTGGAACATATAAATAAACATTTTGTGAAATGTCTCTGTGTTTTTTGTCCAAACAATGGAAGTCAAAGGTAAGTATATCTTCTTTTGTGTTGAGCAGAAAAAAGAAATTCAAACATGGTTGAAACACCATAATCATGACAAAATCTTAATTTTTGGGGTGAACTATTGCTTAGATGTTGTCAATGAAGAGTAGTATTCTTTCTATGCAAGTAAGGCAGCTTTCAGATCGTTCTGTTACTTTTACAAAACAAATAGAGCCAACAATCCAGAGAAACAGTGAAGAAACATTAAATCAAACATTTAAAGCAGAAAATATAATCTTATAGTCCAATTTCAAAATTGGACAACATTGATGTTCACTGTAACAATCCAGGTAAAGATGAGGAAATTGCATTGTATTTCATTGCTCCCTGCAACAAGTGCAATGAAATGCACCATAAATTGAAGACATAAATTAAAAACTTCATCTCTGCTCTCAATTTAAAAACTTGCCTTCTGTGAACCCTGCATGTACGGTAATCACATTTATCTAACAAACACATTTCTTGCCTGAAACTTGTTTAAACATCATATAACAACTTGAATTGTCCTGTTTATACGTTAACTCAAACTCTCCCACCATCTAGCTTCAAAATTAATCACAAGGATCCATCACCCTGGGTCACATGACCGAAAAGGATACAATCACTTCCTTGAAGTGACCATTGCATGTACCCATCGCTGATAAACTTGTGAAAGGGCCCTTCGTGAAGTGATTCAGATGTTCACTTTAATTTGGAAAGCCCCAAAACCGCCATTTGGAATTCGCCATTATGCTTTCAAAGCCCGAAATTGCCTACTCTAGCTTTAATTATGTAAAATACATAATTTCTCAATTATCTATTTTGTCAGACAACCTTCTACTTTAAAGGTTAATTGAACTATCAAATGTGTAGAAAAACTTAATATGTGACCCTGGACCACAAAACCAGTCACATGGGTCAGTTTTCTGAGATTGAGATTTATACATCATTTGAAAGCTGAATAAATAAGCTTTCCATTGATTTATGGTTTGCTAGAATAGGACAATATTTTGGTCGAGATGCAACTATTTGAAAATTATGAGGAAAAAAATATGAGAAAATCGCCTTTTAGTTGTCCATTTATGTTTGCGCTTGCGCTGCATTCACTCACAAAAATAAATGTATATATTTACAGTAGAAAATTGACTAAATATCTTCATGGAACATGATGTTTATTTAACATCCTAATGATTTTTTGGCATAAAAGACCCATAAAATGTATTGTTGGCTATTGCCGCAAATATACCTGTGAGACTTGTGACTGGTTTTGGGGTCAGATCACTGATGATGCACTTGAATAATTGGTGTTTTTGGTTAAAACAAGAGAATACATTTTTTGTTATTCCAAAACTCATAGATGTTTTAGCTAACATTTTTGATTGTGTTTTGTTGTAAAAGTTGTGTTATGATTTAAGTCACCATTATGGTGATCAGTGATCATTTCTTCCCACTCAAAGAAGTAACTTTTTTAATGATAAAGGAAGTTCTACATCAATATTGTAATGTTACTGCTCAGATTAATTTAAAATGCTACTTGAATGCACAAGGAAAAAAACATTTTTTAGTTTATTATGTTTGATGTAAGCGCAGACCAACTTAAATTATCTACTTGATTTTTTTACAGTATAGATTAGTAACTGTGAATAACCATTGTGAACATAGCATAGCAATGTTACAAATAAACATTGTGAATTGAATAAATGCCTTAAAAAACACATAATATTGATGATGAGTAGATAAAATATTCTACAATGACTGTTTTTAATGTCATATATTCATGTTGGTGCCAAGATCTCTACATTTATGCATTTAGCAGACGCTTCTACTCAAAGTGACGTACGACAGAGAAACATGAGAAAAGCTACGAAGCTGCGATGTGTGTTATAATTTGAACACATTACAGCGCAGTAGTGGACTCAAGGGGTCAGTAAAGGTTTCTAGCTGACGTAAGCGATTCTTCTGGCGTGCTATCAGAGGGAACACCTGTTTATTGTAAAGATGTGACAAATGCCTCTGAGCAGATGGTGTGTTAGAGGTGTAGATTCGATCATCTGTGGGCTAAGCAAAATATAAGCCCAAGGAAGACTTCCGTTTTACACACTCAAGACCTGAGGAATCTTCTGAAGAGCTCATGGTCTAATCCTCCATCTCACACACACACACCATGAAGAGTCCCCTGTGACGGACAGGCCCTTATTGTGGGCTCTATCTGCATAACTGAGCACTAAAATTAGTGCTTCTAGATCCTTCTTGCCTCATTTCTGAGGCTGATCATCACAAAATTCCATCTTTAGACTTACAACATTTTAAATAAACCAGTTAAACCCCTCAATACCATATTATGTCACAGACAGTAACCACTAAACCTTTTCTCTCTTTACCCTTATTTTGTTCTCTATTACTCATGCACAAATCAATGAATTATCATTTAGAAGTGATTTCAGGCTCCAATTCACAATAGTTAGATGCTTTTATTACACACATGTAAAAACACACACATACTCGCTGTCCTCCCTATGGAAAGACGAAGTAGGACACAGACTCTCTTGCTCTCCCTCCTGAGTGTCAGGCTCTTATAGTGGTGGAACTATAAAAGGAAACGGCTGTTATAGCCTGGAACCCGAATACCCCCTCAAATGCACTCCAACACCACTGATGCTATTCTCTCTCTCTCTTTTCCATCGCTTTATTTTCAACACCTTTAAGAAGCTCAGTAAAACCTGGAGAAAGCTATCAGGTCGCATCAATAGCAGTGGCTTGGCTGGCGCAGGACCTCTTTTGAAAATATGGCATCGGGAATTGTCACATTTTAGATCCAATTCTCACTATTAACTAACACTTATAACTACGACTTTTGCCTCAATAAACTCCTAAATTCCTGCTTATTAATAGTACAAATAAAAAGAGGAGCCGGTGAGAATTCAGTGTTCTCCAGCGGTAACGTAAATCTCTTTATTAGATGATGCAATACTACTACTAATAGTAATAATATTATCAATAATAATTTAATTACAGTAATGTGATGATTTATTTTGCATAGAATAAAGTTTGATCGAGCTTCACTCTTAGAAGAAAAGGTTCTATATAGAACCTTAAAAGGTTCTATCAGCGCTACGTATTTGGAACCCCTAGAAGGTTCTATACACTCTTAAAAAAGGTTCCTCTGGGTTCTATATAGACCATTTCACAAGATGTAAACAACACTGGTCCAGAAGCACTTCCTGTTTCAGTTTTTTAACACTACATAAAAGCTGGGATAAAATACAACCAACAGAACATTTAAAACTGAATCAAAAAGTTAAACAAACATCTTTAAGATGTTTTCTTTACATGTGAAATAAAGAAAACAGTTACAAACTGAAACAGGAAGTGCTTCTGGACCAGTGTTGTTTACATCTTGTGAAATGGTCTATAGAACCCTGGGGTTGCATACTTGGCCAATAGAACCTTTTACCAAAAAAAAAAAAAAAATGGTTCTAGAACCATTTTGGAGTTCCATGTATGAAGCGGGGGATGGAACCATTTCTGGTTCTAAATAGAACCATTTCTTCTAAAAGTGGGGAGTCAGGGCTGTTTTGTAACACTATTAGGTATTATAGTCTTATCACTCGCCTGTATTTTGTAACATAATCATGAAGACTTACAAAAGGAGATGTTAGGAAGAATATCCTGCAGTTACTTTTTCTTTTTCATTCTGTAAATTCTGTAAATCAGCTCAATTGTCATGTGAAAAAAATATTGTAACTTTATCTTTAAAATAATGGTTTGCAGATTTAATGTTTTACCATTTTTGTGTCCTGAAGTAAATGACCCTTTTTCTGTTTCAGTTCTAAGAAAAGCAGTGGTCCTATTAAACAATTTGAGAGCATTTGTGTGTGATTTGAGTTGGACTGAAATCTGAAAACATAAAGAGAATGACCTGTTTAGTTGGCTTAAAGTTCATTAAAACAACTGATTTTCTTTTTTTTTATATTATAGTAATAACTCAATGTTTTAACCAATTGAAAAAGCTGAATAATCGTTCCAAACTTACAGATTAGCCGGAAAAATAATCAACGATTAATTGTTCTAATAATCGCTTTCCAAAATAATCGTTTGTTGCAGTCCTAGAGTGTAGTATATAATTTAACAGCGGGAATGGCGGCTACATTCGTATAGTGTTTGTCGCGACAGTTACAAATAAAGCTACAATAAGCTCATCATGGAGCGAACTTGTCAATCATCTTGATGGATGATGCAGAGGAAAAAACTGACTAATAAGAGGACGGTTGTACGCACATGTGACTTGCTTAAACACATTTTAGTACGTTTTGAAAGGTTGCCTTGTGAAAGCGAACCGTACCAAGAAGAAAATACAACATTGTATCAAAATAAGTCTCTGTTTCGGAACAAAACAAAGAATCTGTAGCCGTGAACACACCCAAAATGTGCCTTGCCGAACCAGGCTCAAGTGGAAATATAACTGGAACCATTTCTTACCGTTCCTAGAACCGTTCGGCCCAATGGTGGAAACGTGGCTATTGATTGCATACAAAAGGTCTAGAGACGTGTTTTTTAACTTTTTACAGACATAAACAATGGGAAAGCAGTGCAGAACAGCCAGTAGCCCTCAAACCGTATTCACTATAGCCCTTAATCCTGGACAAATGTGGGCACAGAGGACTCAGGTGTGATCCTAATTTTTATTTATTATAAATGTTATATCACTGTCTTCGATAAAGTTTTGTCTATCCATTTATGGTGGGGGTTTTTTTTATTTTGGGGGTATTTTTGAATTTATTTACTTCAAAAAGTACCATATTTTCTATGTAAATTATGCTTATTTTTATGTTTTATTTAAAAAAAAATTTAACTACATTAAAATATCATTCAAATATGTTCTTAGAGCTAAAACCTAAAGATGAAGTGACTTTGCTGTCATTATTTTGACTTATTTTAGAATGCTCTAAATTACAGTTTTTCCCATTCATTTCTATGGGTGCCCATTTTTGACCCAAATACAAGATTAAGGAGGTTTTTTTATTCACCCACTTAACATTGTAGAATTGAGTCAAAAAAAAAATTGTGTGTGTTCTGGAGGCAAACTTAGGAAAAGTAGCCAAGTCTTGTAACGCTCAGATTAAGGGAAGTATTTTTTAAAAATAAATCAAAACTATTTTGCCCACATTTGTCCAGAATACAGTTTTAGAGTTAAGAACATTATTGTGAAAGAGTGCCATGTCATGTCTCAGAATAAAAAACACCAAAGGGCTTTCCTGAAATGATTCCCCCAAGGACACATACTGGTGAGCCCTTCCGAAAACTGCCAGTTCTTGACTGACCCACACATGCTGAGTCACTGTATGGCTTACAGCAGTTACACACACTCTCCTCACAGCACACAATACCTCTAAATCTCACATAAACAACACACTTCAATGGTATGATGCTGGGATATTGTCATATATGCAGATGAAGATTGCAAATGTGTTTTTTAACAACAGTTAAGTAAAAGCAGAAAAACTAATAAAGTTGGATCCACTACAGATCCATAATTATTAAAACACACCGACAGATATTGTGTTCTCTCATATACATACTCCCTTCCACTCATCCCTCTTTTCCAGTCCTCATACAATGATATGAAAAAAAACAGAGCGAGTAAGTGGGAGTGAAGAGGAAGAAGTGGGCCGTTTCTAACACACACACACACACACAAATATAGTCAAAAGTGTTCCTTCACACCAGATGACACTAAACATCAGCCACAAAACTCAACTAAAATAATTATTCATGTAAACGAAAGAGCAAAATGTTCATTTGAAATCTAATGATGCCTGAAAAAACAACTCTATAGTCTGCATCCTTCCCTTCCCGACAACAATACAAAAATGTCTTTACTCTTTACGCACGTGTGGGCTCAGAACAGCTGTGAGACTTTGGTGTCTCGTGGAGAATATAAAAATCTGACCCCTGGTCATAAAGGCGTGAGGGATTCTTTGCAGCATTGTCATCCACATACAGCTCTAATTAGCATTCCTAAATGAGGCATGAGGGAGTATTATGAGAGATCAGCTGATCCCACTGGCAGACTGACTGACGTCTCACAAGACAATCTTCAACATCCAATGCATCAATTTATAAAACTGTCACAACTCTACATTCTGATTGGATGCATCACTGCTTGGAAACTGTAAATATATGTTTTAAAGGGGTGATGAACTGAGAAATCAAATTTTCCTTGAGCTTTTGACATCTAAGAGGTCATCATATTATAAGAATATCCTGTAAGTTTCAGAACTGAAAACGTCCTTGTTAGTTCAATAAAAGCTTTTATTTTCAAAGTGGGGAACTAAGACGTCAAAGAGGATAAAACCCCACCCCAGCAGAAGATCAACACCTACTTCAACATGGCCGGTTTAGCCCCGCCCACCGATTCGCGCATTACACGCATAGCTAAATAACATAGATGCCTACCTCGTGATGACAAACCGGGTCGAGAGTGAAACTCATTATAATATGAAAAACTGTTATCCACTCACAGCAGTGGAAGTTTACTTCCAAGTCTTCAGTGCGAGACGCCCATAAAAACTGTGCGTTTTTGAGCTAGGCTCAAAACTAGGGTAGAAAATAGCCTATTACTTATTCATTTTGATGTTTTTGAATGGAAAAACCAAGCGAACGTCATAAGTTGACCTCAGACAACAATATAAAACATTTTAAAAAGCCATTTCACCATATTCAGTATATACATGAAAATATTTCTTTATTTCTATATAGAACCTTAAAAGGTTCTATCAGCGCTACGTATTTGGAACCCCTAAAAGGTTCTATACACTCTTAAAAAAGGTTCCTCTGGGTTCTATATAGAACCCTGGGGTTGCATACTTGGCCAATAGAACCTTTTACCAAAAAAAATGGTTCTATATAGAACCATTTTGGAGTTCCATATATGAAGCGGGGGATGGAACCATTTCTGGTTCTAAGATGTTAGGAAGAATATCCTGCAGTTACTTTTTCTTTTTCATTCTGTAAATTCTGTAAATCAGCTCAATTGTCATGTGAAAAAAAATATTGTAATTTTATCTTTATAATAATGGTTTGCAGATTTAATGTTTTACCGTTTTTGTGACCTGAAGTAAATGACCCTTTTTCTGTTTCAGATCTAAGAAAAGCAGTGGTCCTATTAAACAATGGGCTATATGCACGCATAAGTTCCGCATTTGACGTAAGGATGCTCGTCCATTTCCGGTTGTGGAGATTAAAGCGGAGGAAAACCGGAGAAAACGGGATTATGGCAGAGTCTTCAATATTTACTGTCCTCCCGTCTTTGAAACGAAACGTACATACGTTTAGATGTCATTTTTATATAGTTATGTTTATTTAATATAATTTTAAAAAGAAGCATAAACACAACGAGGGGTGTCTGTTTTATCTGTTTTTGTGACTAACGTTTCATTAGTATAATCATGGAGTATAAAATTCAATATAAATTCTCGGTATTGCATTGGACTCTATGATCGGCGGAAGTTATCGAGCATCCTTACACCTTCACCGGAAATAACGCCGTGCATAGAGCCCATTAGAGAGCATTTGTGTGTGATTTGAGTTGGACTGAAATCTGAAAACGTAAGTATTTATATATATATATAATAATTATATATTATGTAAACACAAACTTTTATTTTGGATGCGATTAATCGCGATTAATCGTTTGACAGCCCTACATTGTGTTATGTAAATTCGTAACGACAACATTACCCCATTGTAAAAATCCAATTAGCACAAACATTTAGGCGAGATAAATGTAATAATTTTTCCTAACCCCAATTTCCCCTCAAATTAATTCCAAAACGAAATTCAGGCCCTGAATGTATACATTCTTTTAATAATTTTTAAAGGGTAACTAAACCCCTGGTCAGAGCCTGACTCCACCCACTGGCAATATTTGAAAATGCTGAAAAAGTGGGCAGACCCCAGTGGAGATAGAGGGGACGAAATAGATGCTAAAACACTCTATCCTGATCGTTTTCAATACTCACAATCCCAATTCCTGACTCCCTACAGTGGTTTTGACGACACAAGATTTTATACTGCCAAGGGCGTAGCTCGCGTGGTGAGCTGAAACCTGCGTACAACACGAAGTGCGGAACATCCAATAAGAAAATTCAACTGCAGTAGCCACCGTTCAACCTGAAGAGGGCAGCACTAAGACGTTTTTACACCATATATTGTAGAAATAGAACACTTTATAAACAAATGTCAAAAAAGTTACTCATATCAATGACTGGTATTAATAAAGATCCATTCTTACAGATCATTAACTAAGTTTAAGTGTTTAGTATCGTCTGGCTCCCATTTAAAATTTGCTGAGGCCCTCTAGTGGTCAATCTCAGTTTCAAATTTTCCACTTCTCTCAATCTCCTAATTTATGTCACAATTTAATGCTGTATAATTCCAGTTCTTCTTGTTCTTGTTCTTGTTCAGCCGAGTGTGTAGACAGTGCTCAGTTTGAGAGATGAGGGGCAGAGGCCAGCTGTCCCCCCTCAAGGAGCTGGCCTGCTTGTTGCGTCTTACTCTCCACTTCTAAAAGTCTCTCCTTTCCTGAGGTAAAAATAGCTAACGATGGAAACAGATGCACCAGCCGCTGTCCATCCACACACATTCACATACATCCATCCAAAGACAGAATCTTCTGGAAGAATATGCGGAAAGATGCAGCACTTTCAATGAGTTCACACTCACAGTCAGCAATAACAAAAGCAAGACGTGTCCCTGATAAGAGACTATCAAGTCCATAAGCAGATCAGAAGACAAGTGGGCCACCATAAAAATAGTCAACTAAACACAGGATGAGAAACAAAATTGTCCACAGTAACAATTTAACCTGAATAAGCCAGGAGCGTGTGGATGGAGGAGTTAACAAAATATCTATTAGGGTGTCAAGCACTTGACAAATAAATTAGCATGCAAACGGATCTACACTCGCATGCAGGAACATCGCTAACAATTTACAACAACAGAACCAAAACTTCAAGATTGAGGGGAACCAGATATAAAAGTTCAAGAATCTTGCGTTTAACATGTACCTACACTCCTTAACCACTAGTCTAAATACTGGCGTGGAGACATAGTGAAAAAAGAGTTAAAACTATTTAGTTGAGATTCAACTTTGAGTTCTTCCAAATAACATTATGATTGAGTGAAAAGCAGGTCAAGCGACACTTACCGTCCGTAGGAACTGTATCTCTTCATCTCCCCCCTCTCCCTCTGCCATCCTTCTCCGAGGGTTATTTGCAGCTCCTCAGGAGAAATCAGAAAATCCTTCCGTTTTGTCCTGTTTCAGTGTCTTCTCTCTCTCTCAATGTGTGTGTGTGTGTGTGTGTGTGTGGGTGTGCTGGAGGACAGCGTGAGTCCTCCTGTAGCTCTCACGGTGGAGTGAGAGAGAGTGACAGAAGATTCAGCACTGCTCCTCTCTCTCTCTCTCTCTCTCTCTCTCTCTCTCTCTCAGATACTGCTCTACCTTCTTACACACTCACACACTGCAACCATATTTGCACAAGTGGGCCACCCCCTTTGCCTAAAACTGATCCTCGCACAAGTCTAATGAGCTATAAATGGAAAATGCCTGTGTGTGATGATGTCTGGCGGAGAAGACACTAAGAAGACACACATGTACTCATACAGGCAAACAAATGATTATATTAATACAAATGTAATACATAATCACAAATAATACATGTAATACATGGGCGGCAGTGGCTCAGTGGTTCATGTGGGTTGTCCACGAACCGAAAGGTTGGTGGTTCAATCCTCGGTTCCACCTGACCAAGTGTCGAGGTGTCCATGAGCAAGACACCTAACCCCAGCTGCTCCCGACGAGCTGGCTGGCGCCTTGCATGGCTGACACCGCCGTCGGTGTGTGAATGAGTGTATGAATGGGTGAATGTGAGGCAAAATGTAAAGCGCTTTGGTGGCCATTAGGTCTATGAAGGCGCTATATAAATGCAGTCCATTTACCATTTACCATTTACATAATATACACTTACCTCAAGGATTATTAGGAACACCTTACTAATACTGTGTTTGACCCCCTTTCGCCTTCAGAAGTGCCTTAACTCTACGCGGCATTGATTCAATAAGTATTCTTTAGAAATGTTGGCCCGTATTGATAGGATGGCATCTTACAGTTGATGGAGATGCACATCCATGCACGAAGCTCCCGTTCCACCACATCCCAAAGATGCTCTATTGGGTTGAGATCTGTGTGACTGTGGCGGCCATTTTAGTACAGTCAACTCATTGTCATGTTCAAGAAACCAATTTGAAATGATTCAAGCTTTGTGACATGGTGCATTATCCTGCTGGAAGTAGCCATCAGAGGATGGGGATATGGTGGCCACTAAGGGATGGAACAATGTTCAGGTAGGCCGTGGCGTTTAAACGATGCCCAATTGGCACTAAGGGGCCTAAAGTGTGCCAAGAAAACATCCCCCATTACACCACCACCACCAGCCTGCACAGTGGTAACAAGGCCAAATGATGGATCCATGTTCTCATTCTGTTTACGCCAAATTCTGAATGTCTCAACAGAAATCGAGACTCATCAGACCAGGCAACATTTTTCCAGTCTTCAACTGTCCAATTTTGGTGAGATCTTGCAAATTGTCGCCTTAGTGGAGATGAGTGGTACCCGGTGGGGTCTTCTGCTGTTGTAGCCCATCCGCCTCAAGGTTGTGCGTGTTGTGGCTTCACAAATGCTTTGCTGCATAACGAGTGGTTATTTCAGTCAAAGTTGCTCTTCTATCAGCTTGAATCAGTCGGCTCTAATCACTCCAGCATCAACAAGGCATTTTCGCCCACAGGACTGCCGCATACTGGATGTTTTTCCCTTTTCACTCCATTCTTTGTAAACCCTAGAAATGGTTGTGTGTGAAAATCCCAGTAATTTAGCAGATTATGAAATACTCTGGCACCAACAACCGTGCCACGCTCAAAATTGCTTAAATCCCCTTTCTTTCCCATTCTGACATTCAGTTTGGAGTTCAGGAGATTGTCTTGACCAGGACCACACCCCTAAATGCATTGAAGCAACTGCCATGTGATTGGTTGATTAGATAATTGCATAAATGAGAAATTGAACAGGTGTTTCTAATAACCCTTTAGGTGAGTGTAGATTTAATGAAATACTTAATAATAATAATAATAAAAACCAAAAAAAAAACACATATATACATATGTATATATAATTACTCACAGTATATTAAAATATAATTTAGTCATGGATAAAAGTTGTATTAGAATACTAATGGCTACATGCAGGAAGAGGCAGTTTTGCCAAAAATGAAGGTGAAAAATTCTCTGAAATCCGTCGTAGTATAATGACTTTTGTCTGATGACCTTTCTCTAATGCAGAAAATATTTACTTTTGTAAAATACTGTATACACTATCCACATTATTATGTCATTTTAAGACTGAAATTTAAATGATAAAATCAACAGCCTAACAGGGCACTGAGCCAGTAGACCAATTAAACAAGCAATTAATGAAGATAGATAGATAGATAGATAGATAGATAGATAGATAGATAGATAGATAGATAGATAGATAGATAGATAGATAGATAGATAGATAGATAGATAGATAGATAGATAGATAGATAGATAGATAGATAGATAGATATGTCTAATTATATATTCAATCATATTTCCCTGTTCTGCATGCACAGAGATTACTGGTCGGTCGGCTAGACAGAATGACAGCTGCATAAGCAACACACCCCTAAAATTAGTCTAGGACAATCAACCAACGTGCAGCACTCATCAACACACTCATCCTGACCACGAACACAATGAAATATGACATCACTGCTGGCATCACTCCTTACCTCCACAATCTCCATCTAAGTGTCATCTCCGTGCGTGTCCCTCCTCTCTCCTAAGCCCAGCTGCAACTACATCAGAGTATGGAGTAACAGGGATGCTGATGGATTTTGGGGAGTCTGAACTTCAGAGAGCATGCTCAGACATCACGTAATGAAGACTGGGAACCCGAGTACATTTGCTGAGCACATCCTGTAGTCCTTCAAAGTCACCGCTAGATGGCAGTGTATCACCTCATAAACTCACTACGGGAAGAAAACAGAAGCTAGAATTATTTACAAAAGTCTTTGTTTTAATATGAGATGTGTATTAGGTTTCTACATTACATACGACTATGATACATACTAATAATACTCTTTATATGATAATGAAATTACTGGTTTCTCAATAATTTACTAAAACGCTTCCCTACGGTACTCATTTTCATGAATACGCTTGACAACTGCATTACGGCTTTTTAAATGAAAAGCGACACTTAATTAACTTCAATTTTGTTAGATATTAATGATATTGATGATAAAAAAGGTTATTAATGATATAATCACATTTAATTCCTCCTTTTCCTGAATGGAAAAAAGTCCAAATTAATTTTTCAAAACTTCCGTTCCAACTGTCTCCATTTCCGGGCGGAAACGAGCTCAGCGACCAATCACAACTTTTATTATTTTTATTATTTGTAACAATAAATTGTGTTTTAGCCTATATATGGTAACTTTTCAACAATTATTTGAAGTGTTTCACCATTTTAATCACCTTGCAGCTGTTTTTCCTGAACAATTGAACAGCACTACGATAGATAGGCCTACATTTTTAACGTAGCCTATACATTCAGTGTCTCAATTAATATGCGTAAAACTGCCTTTTTTGTTGATAAAAATAAAATGAGAACTCCTTCAAACAAAATAAAGAAACTTTATAAAGAAATATAGTCTACATGGCCTATAAACACTGTTTCCTAATACCAAGTTACCACATTTCATTGTAGAAGCAATAACTGGCTATAGTAACTAGTATTTTTGGTGAAACCCATAGTTTGCTAATAATATTTGCTACATTTGTGCTCTGGCTGGCCAACAACAGATTAAGCAATTAATAGCTTGATAGAACCAGTTTCTAGTAGGCCTACATTTTTAGCTGAGGTTACCATTTATGAATACATTGATAATTTTTAACACTGATGTTGGGTGCCGATGTGGTTGAGTTATGCAATCGCAACTGCAGAATGTGCAGCGAGAAACTTGCTGATGATGTCAAAAAGAAAAAAATCTACAAAGATAAGCAATTTGAGAAGTCCAGCTCCACCTGTGTTACTGACAAACACACAATCCTCCCTCAGATATAACTCAGTAAAATAAGCCAGTGCAAGTGCTTCCTTGCCATATGAAAGACTAGTTTAACCATTTGAGGAAGTAAACAAAGGTGGAGTGATGAGCAAGGGCTCTGTTGCAAGTTCATTTGTGGTGGTAAAAAGTACACAAGAACACATGAACGCTTCTGAAACAATTTCGATATATCTGTGTCCGTTTAATACAGAGCAGGCGAGACACATTTCACAGAATTGATATTCTAGGTGTCATTCTGAAAGATGGTGGTTGATTCATTCACACTCGACAGAAGCCCCCCTCGTCTGGCTCGTAGGAGAATCCCACCTCTGTGTGAATACACACACACACATGGGCACAGGTTCCCACAGAGTTTGCATGCAGACACACATGCAGCAGTCTTTCCTATCATCTCCTCTCCTCCATCTTCAACAAGGCATCCTTTCAGTGTCTCGCTCCAGCTGCACGTGGAGGGATTCAACCCTGGAGACACTACCTTACTGTTAACGAGAGAAAAAGACGGGATGATCGGATTAGAAATGGACCCGGGGCGAACAAATGAACAGAAACAGCAGGTACAGACACGCGGCGATTAGACTGTGCGCGGAAATTCGTGGAAAACACACCCGAAGGCTCACTCATTTACCTGTGGCCTGAAGGCAAGGAACTGGTACTGAAATATGTGTAAAAACACACACACACATAATGATTTACATTCTCTCCCCTTACACTAAACCATAACCCATCACACAAAACTTTCTGCCTTTTTACATTTTCAAAAAACATCACTTGGTATGATTTATAAGCTGTTTTCCTCACAGGCATCACGAAATGTCCACATCCACACAAGGTCACGAATTTTGGATTTTGCCATCGCTTTGGGGAAATTTTGTCACACACTCACACAAGAAGCTAATGAGAGCAAACTCTGGACCGAATCCTCAGTCCCTGTCCGTTTTCAATCGGCCTTTCAATGATTTTTAATTTGTATCACTCACTCTCACACTCTTTCCAAAGAGCTCAATCCCTCCCTCTCTTCATTCTCGCTCACTTTTTTCCCCTCCCTCTGTCACACACATGCACGCAGATGACAGTTCCCGTATCTCTCAGAGCCAGTGCCTGTATTTTAAATAGGGACTTGTTTGTATTGAATGCAGTTTGCTGTTTGTTGTGATTATGCTCATTTCGAGAACCTTTTTTTATTTCAGGGTTTTTTTGTTTTTGTTTTTTTCATTTCTAATGCGGTCTCGTTGAATAGGCGTTTGCTGAACTTTCTTTTATTTATTGTTTTGGTAACTCTTTGCCCTGTGGTTGAAGTTCTCTAATAATATTCAGAGAAACAGAAAAGAGGGGGAGTGTGTGTGTGAG